>LPNX010467129.1:16292-34851 GCA_001517045.1 Pseudotsuga menziesii | reverse complement strand
CTCTCTCTCTCTCTCTCTCTCTCTCTCACACACACACACACACCTCTACTCCTCCACCTACCCCTAACCACCCTCCTCTCTCTCTCTCTCTCTCTCACACACACACACACACACACATGTTGATATTTTGAGCAATAATGAAGAACTATGAAATTTAAAACTTTTATCAATCAATCACTGCACATATGAATCTTCATAAGAAAATTAGCCACATAAATCATTCAACCATATGAGACAAGAAGTACCCTAGGAAAATCCCCGAAATACAGAGGATGAAAAACCCATAAATTAATTGAGTATAAAAGATAGATTTGCAAAGAATAGTTTACAACGCATTAGAATATTCGCCGATAAGAGAGAATACGGAGCAATAGAGAAGAGAGATCATCTACAACAATTGTAATGAACTTGCCAAGTGCCTGTCACTTTAATAACAAGTCAAAACTCATGTAATGCAAACCTTAGCGAATGGATGCATGATAATTAGCCATCCATGCATTATAAATTCGAATTTTCCTTCAATGGTGCAAGTCAGTTCATAGGATTCTTCTCCATGCAAACATTAGCTCCCTTGCAGTACCACTGCCAAGTCATTGCTTTGGATTCCTTTCCATGCACAAGATATGCGCCCTTCCTTTTCAAGAATAGCTTTAACTAATGGTTGACTGAATTTGAACTGTACTCAATCATTAACTAAAATTTGATCACTCAGTTAACATGATAACTTAAGTGTCATCATTGTTTCACCTTAAGTGTCATCATTGCTTCACTCTTAGTGTCATCAGTGCTTCACACTTCGTGCCATATTTGCAAATCACCTTATTTACTATTTTTAACTTTGCATGGATCATAGAGAGTTTCTTTAATTAACTCAATCACATAAGCTTTAACTAAGGAAATGATTGAGGTATTCATATTTAACTGAATCTTTACAACTGCACCATACTTATCTATCTTTAGGCAATTTGAACTCTCACTCCCTCTCTCTCTCTCTCTCTCTCTCTCTCTCTCTCTCCCCCTAATATATATATATATATATATATATATATATATATATATATATATATCATGTACTGCATGGTCCATATGTGTATCTATTATTTATTCATCTTATGATATTATACTCAGGAGAATTGTCACACATATTAATGATCATATCGTATTACCTCGGACCATATAGTCATATGATAAAGTAATTCACTCTAGAGGTGATCAGTCTCTAGAGGATACTTAATAGCTATATCCATCTCGAATGACCATGGTTAGTAATACATCACATAGTATCACCGCTTTAACAAGTAAAGCATTTCCACCTCTATAACTTGAGGTCCACCTCAATGCGTATCCATTCTATGGATGACAGCCTGAGGATCATGACTTGATACAACACAATTCTATCTCCATAATTGGAGATCCATCTCACAGGATATTGTCTATGAGAAACATTGACTTGATACAACACAAGTCTACAGTCTTGATACAACACAAGACTACAATAGCAACATCCCATCTCAACACATGAGGATATAGATGGGACTTCATACAACATAATTCTGGAGAATGATTCTTGATGTTGTACAATCAACATTCCCTCTCAGAAAGGGAGAAATTATTCGCTTTACTAGGTATTTTCTTCCATACCATGCTTATCTCGGAAGTATCTAAACTTCATCACTGACAATGAATTTTTCCACGCATTTGTAATCTATTCATCAATATCTATGTACAGAAATTTCACTTTTACGTGACCATGTCTTGTATGAAGTAAAACCTAAACTTGATGTGTTTTGTCATAATACATATGCAACTAGATACACAGATCGATTGGATACACATACTCGGTTGGATACACAAACTCAACTAGATACAGTTATAAAGTATGGTCACGCTCTCCAGTCATCATAAGTATGGTCACTCTCTCCAACCATCACAGTATGGTCATGCTCTCCAATCATCACAAGTAACTTGCTTAGCTACTCTACTTCTTAGTTGGTAGTACTATCCGCAAAATAATTTTGCTTCTATAGTAGTAATTGTAACATACATAGCTTATCTTAGACTAAAACAATAGTTGGATAGCACAATCGTATAAAGGTCTAACATGTATTAATTACAATAAAGAACCTATTCTAATGTACCTCAAAGGTACACAAACATATGCTTAGTAACAATCATACAGCAAGTCTGCTAAGTACCTTAAGAGACGAACCAACTACTTATACATAGTAGCATCATCTGGATCTTATACAAAATGTAGTTTCTCTAAAATAGAAACCATGGATTTCAAATCCATCATATACAACACATTAAATGTGTAACATCTTGTAGGGAAAAAAAACTTGTATTTTCTTTCAATCTTCAACATTTGTTGACTTCAAGAATATTCTACTATCTAGAGAAGTTATCTATGAGCTTTCCATTCTCTGTGGTTTTCTTCAAGGCCTAATCAATTTTACAACAATTTCATATAACACAATACCTCACTTAGCCAACTGCATGGCTAACTAACCTCTCCAAGAGGTTTAACTGCTTTGGCTATCACTCTTCTTGAGTATCAGATAATCTTTGAGACCTAGACTATGTATTTGCTCATGTGGATTCTCTCCACAATATATCACAGCCCTTGTATGCCTGAGTCATGTACCATGACTAAATGGTGAGGATTTTATATGTTGTTTCTTGTGAAGACACATCAATACTCCCTCTTCAACTGGAGGATTCTTCTTGTACTATACCAATCTTGTACCAGAAAGAGGTTGAGTAAGAATGCTAGTTGCTTCTCATATGTGGATATGTACCATGTCTTGGATATAATTGATTAGGAACCTCATAAAGCTTTACTGCTTCAAAATATGCTCTATCTAAAGCAACATCTCTGATGTGATCTTTCTCGATCACGTCACTAGTCAAAATCCATATATGTTTGAAAACTTTATTTCACTGACCGAAACATATATGATTCCACATTCACTTGAATAGAGAAGGTACTACAACACATTCTTTGTTGTACATGTATATGTACATACTACAAAGCATATAACAGATCCTGATCCTAACCAAATACATCTCAATTGACTTTAAGATCCTCCAAATATTTAGTAAGAATCAGACTCATCTTCATATGTGTGGCCATGGACTTACATTCCATCATCCTTAAACAATTTAGGATCTCTAATGCATATTTTCCTTAACTAGGGAAAATATTATCTAGTGATTGCCACACCACTAATCTCAAGACTCATAACAAGAATCTTGAATATTGTTCTCAACTTCCTTTTGAGTATGAACATATTGCATGTCTCCTCTTAAAAGGAGATACATCAACCAGTTACAATGGTTCTTCGGGAGCTACCAAATCTATATTCTCCCTCTCACCAACTAGATGTGAGAATCATAATCTGGGTTCTCTAACAGTGAGTCTCATGCTCATCTATGTATGGAGCTCTTCTTGACACATGAATGTAAATATAATATAATTTAATTATCTTCAATATTCTTCACATATCTCATAATAGTATTAGGGCTTCTATTAGGACTTCTTCCTCAAAATCATAGGAACCTCTCGATCTATTCTCCTTCATGATTAGGCATCAGAATGACTCCAAATACATGTCATTCTTTACTTGTAGGTCAAGAAATATGGATTTTCCCTACAAGTCAAATTATTCTAATGGTTAGAACAATTTCATACTCATGAATTTTATTCATGTGAAATACTTTATATATATATATATATTGATAATTATTTACATATATATATATATATATAAACCAATTGTTTTAACATAACCCATTCTAATCTCATGTATTGATTTGCAGCTTTATATTAGTCTGATATCATTCCTATATCAGTCCTATATTATCTTATATTAATCCCATATCATACATATCTTATGAAATAAATTAATGCAGCCCCATATTCATATCATATGAACAATTATGCAACCCTATATTCATATGAAGATTTCAATTTTTATATGCAACCCTATATATCTCATAAAATTTCAGCCTTACATTCATTACTCATGAAATTTTATGCAGCCTTACCTTCATAAATATTTGTGCATATCATATATTTCATGATATTTTCCATTTGTCAATAGCAGAAAGACAATAATGCATATGCTCAACATGTTTATAACACAATTCCTAATCCCATGAATACATATATCTATATGACTGAAATGAAACACATTCAAAATCATTTATATCTAATTTATAACAGCATATGATAATCAAAATACAAAGTACTTATCGTTTATTGTTTTGTGTGGGATCCCTCTTGATCTCTGCATCCTTGCGGATATTATTGGAGTCTTCTTTATTCGATGCAACTTTAAACATTGCAAAAATACTCTTTAAGCAAACAATAGCTATTCTCTTCATGGGAATTAGGATCCCATGCACACAAGAGTGAATTATCTTCTCCACAAAAGAAAAAACTTCTTATGGTAATCATTATCTTCTTCTCCGGATGAGTTATCCTGAGGAGGTTCCTTCTTCTTTGGATGAGTTCTCCCGAGGAGGTTCATGTTCTTTAGTTGTAGAATCATGAACCTGATCTTTACCCTTTTTCTTTGTGGGACACTCCCATGCATAATGACCTTCCTTTTGACAATAGTAGCATCGTGCCTTTGATTTGCCGAAATATTTCATGAACTCATTCTTCTTTGAATGAAAGAACTTATTTGGAGTGAAAGATTTTCTCCCTTTCCTCTTTCTTTCTGTGAGGGCAATATTTCCTTCATTGGAATCCTTCTTCTTCTTTAGGTTCCACGACTTGTTATTCAAATTCCTCTTTTGACTTGGGGCCTTCTTCTCATAAATATTAGCGAGTCTATCAAAACACTCCTTTGTGGTCTTCAACGGAATGATCACAGACATGATATTGTCCTTAATTGAATCATAGATGGTCCGCTTTTCTCTTCTTTGTTTGTTCTTGAAGTTGGATCATCCTTAATTGGTGATAGGATCCTTTTCCATAGTGGATACTAAGGTATCCAAATCATGCTCTTCAAAAATGTTCAATACCCTCACCTTCCATGTGTTGAAGTAGGAAGTTCCTTCAAGCCGGTCTTTCGGTTGGATGGAGATTGATGGCAATTCTCTCAAAATTTGCTCAACTCCTCAAGATCAAACAGGATTTAGTTTGTTGCACAAAACTAAGCTTCTTCACTCCCTATGCTCTGATACCATGTTGATATTTTGAGCAATAATGAAGAACTATAAACTTTAAAACTTTTATCAATCAATCACTTTTAAAACTTTGATTGATTTATCAATCAATAAGAAACAAATTATCCACATAAATAATTCAACCATATGAGACAAGATGTACCCTGGGAAAACCCTCCAAATACAAAGGATGAAAAAACCAACAATTATTTGAGTATAATAGATAGACTTGCAGAGAATGGTTTACGACACATTAACAGATTGCCCGATAAGAGAGAATACGAAGCAATAGAGAAGAGAGATCATCTACAACAACTGTAATGAACTTTCCAAGTGCCAGACACTTTAATAACAAGTCAAAACTAAAACCTTAGCAAATTAGCCATCCATGCATTAAAAATTTGAATTTTCCTTCAATGGTGCCAAGTCAGTTCATAGAATTGTTCTCCATGCAAACACTAGCACCCTGCCAATACTAGTGCCAAGTCGGTGCTTTGGATTCCTCTCCATGCACAAGATATGTGCCCTTCCTTTCAAGAACAACTTTAACTGATGGTTTACTGAATTTGAATTAAACCCAATCTTTAACTGAAATTTGATCACTTAGTTAACTTGCTAACTTAGGTGTCATCAATGTTTCACCTTAAGTGTCATCAGTGCTTCACTCTCAGTGTTATCAGTGCTTCAATTTTAGTGCCATCCATGCAAATCACCTTACTTAGTAGTTTTAACTTTGCATGGATAATAGAGAGATTCTTTATTTAATTGAAGAACATAAGATTTAACTGAGGCACTTATTGAGGTATTCATATTTAACTGAATCTTTACAACTGCAACATACTTAGCTATCTTTAGGCAATCTGAATTCTCTATCTCTCTCTATGCTTATCTCTTTGTCATTTATGATTTACTGCATGGTCCACATTTGTATTTATTATTTATCCATCTTATCATATTATACTCAAAATAATTGTCACATATACTGATGATCATATCATATTACCTTGTACCATATAGTTATATGGTGGAGTAATTCACTCTATGTTGCTCGGAATATTTCACCTCCTGCAGACAACAAGGTGTTCTGCTGGTCTGAATGGTTCAGATCCAGAACAAATAGATCACAGAGGTTGATAACTCTCCCTAGATGCTGTAGATATCTGGAATACGAGGCTTTGATAGTTCACTTGTGTACCTGCAAAAGAGTTCAACACGAAACATATCAAAGCAACCAGAATATGATCTACTAATCTATGCTAGTGACTAAGGAATCTAGCAATATATATCTGAAATCAAACATCAACAATATAGATGGGACAGAAAATCAGCTTGCATTAGGAATATGAAGAAGTTTACAACCAAGCCTTAGTGTTGACATGCATCTCCATGAAACCAACTCTTCATCCCCAAAAGCTCTGACTCTAGCTCTCTATGCTCTCTCCAAATGATCTTGGGCCAAGAATTAGTCCAACAGCATAACAATACCTTCAATGTTCTCTCCTCAACCATGGCTATGAGCTCATATTTATAGGGCTAGATGGATAGAGATGGTTGAGAAATGAGTGGGTGAGGTGGCCTCTAAGATCCTAGGATGAGGGATCTCGAGCTCAACTAACCCACAATAGTAGGGATAAGGGATATCTTGAGGCTTATCATCTAGAAGTCTCGAGAAGCTTCTCTTTTTCCGTTTTTACCTAGGGTACCATGCTTCTCTTTCTATGACAGAGCGGTTCTGGTAATAACCGCCTATGGACCAAGGGTGACAGGCGGTGGCACCGCTTGTGGACAACCGATGAAAAGCGGTGTGAACAGGGGTACCGCTCCTAGATAAAGGGGCATGAACGGTGTTGGGAATTTGTATGATAGACTGATAAAAAACCATTTAGTCTTCACTCCAGAAGCTGGGATTCAAGGCAAGTAGGTATGTTAAAGTTCTTATCACATGGTGGTGACATGATTTTGGTATAACAGGATACCCCCCAAAGCATGAGTCTTAGAGTGATACGATAAACGAGAGATTTGAGAACAAGTCGTTGCCAGGAGACGAAAATGTTGGCTCGATCAGAGCATGCAGTCAAGTAGGCATCTGTAGTACATCAGTATGTTGACTCATAGACGCAAGTAACCAAACTCATAGCTACAGACCAATACAAGGCAAATCCATGAGTGGAATAACAAGCATGGCTACTAGAATACAGTGTAGATCCATGTGATAGAGGACTCAAACTTGGACATAGATACCAGACATACAATGTAGATCTATGTCATACAGATGCAAATTTGAGCATAGCCACGACCATACAAATTTGGATCCATGCTAGATATACAAAACTCCATCACAACCTGGGGAAAAAGCAATGAGCGCTTTTAAACAAATGCCCATGGTCTTTGTCTCGTCTTCCACAAAGTATGATTCTATCCATGTGATTACAATGATCTGAAGTCGAACATGGTAGAAACCACTTGATTACCGACCAATGATGTGAACCGTTAACAAGTGCGAGGGAGATCACCTTTAATTTCAATGATTCCCAAGGTACTCTAGTACAATCTACTGAGTGTGAATAGATGTCCTGATGTCGAACACCCAGTCGATTCTATCGATCAAAGGTCAATGATGTGAACCTATTTCGAGAGCAAGAGAATCTGTCATTAAGACATACAGATCTCAAGGTACTAAATAATGTTTCTAATACTATTTCCTGGATGATGAGCTAATGTCGACAAGAATAGTCTCATCGAAGGAGGGCCATGATGAGTCCCACATCGACGACACAAAACTCGGAACAAAGTTCTGGAATGATGTGGACATAGTAACGATATGACTAACTCACAGATACTGACACAAAGGCTGTGTATATTGCAGAGGTAAGAATTCTTCATATCATCTTTGAACATCGGGCGACACGACAAAATGACTTGGCAGCATGACTAGACGGGACAGATACACAATGCAACAGTGGACAATGCATTCTTTTGAAAGACTCAAAAGATTGACATGACTCATGAAAGTGGATCGTCACGGAGATCAGCTGAATACCCAATTGACTGACATGATTGTGCAGACAAGTGCCATGTTCAAAGGTAACGACAAACAACTTCCATTATTTGCAAAATGATTCCCTTTCCCATTTCCCCCATCATGATCGATGAGTGCCTCTTTTCGGTTTTACGAGTTCAAAGAGGGTAACAAACACTCGATATAGCTTGTTAGAAGACAAGTCCAGACCCATATGTTTTACAAACCTGAGAGAGGATGGGTTCGTTCCCAAAATGGGTCTCTCAATGTTTAATTTAATGAGTCCACTGAAAGAAAAATCAGTATTGTTCATGTTTAGAGAGTCTGAACAAATACGGAAGAAAAACTCCATGGGGGTCCTTTTTCGTATGATTTAGTCTCTAAGGCCCGAAAAAGTATAAAATCATACCTTAGAGAACTCTTCTAGTCATGATTGGCTGGAGTGTTCCTTTCTCGTAAATAGTACTGTCCGAACCGAGAAAGAGTTTAACCCACCATCAAATAGATGACTCTTCAAATACTTTAATGAGCGTGAAGAAGACAAGATCGCTCGACAATCTTTTCGTATTTAGGGAGCCTGAAAAGGGTTTAAAGAGAAATCCATGAGGTTTCTTTACACAATTTCACTTTTTACGAGCCTGGAAAGATTCAGAAACGGACTCGACTATCTTTTCATGTTTAAGGAGTCTGAAAGAAGATGTGAAAAGAAGACTCCATGACGTTTCTTTACACAACATTGTATTTTACGAGCCTGGAAAGAAACTTGAACTAGACTCAGAACTTTGATACTAGATTTTAATGAGCGTGACAAAGTGTTGTAATAAATGCTCAACGACCTTTTTTGTTTTGTGAAAGTACGAAAAATCCATAAACAAACTTTCCAAAGCTTTCACTAAAGTCAACCTACAGATGACTCATAAACAAGTGTTAAATGCATCCAAAATCAACGTTATGGGATTACAACAAATAGATTTTGACTAGAACATGATGTAATGTCAAAACTGTACTAATTCAGACCCAAAAAATGTCCATATAAGGCAAGTAAATAGTAAAAAATCAAACATTTCACTATTTACCTCTAGTAGAGAGCACTTGGAGCATTTTTTAGCCAGATCTTCCACAGCTGATACCAGGAGTTCCCACCGTCCATTTTCAGTCTCGTCAGTTGCTAGTAACAACTAAGACCTTCATCTTCCATTTCATAGCTTTTATTTTAGGATTTGGTGGGGTTTTAGGCCTATTTGGCAAGCCCTAAAAATCCTATTTGTAGGCACCGCGGCTACCCCTTGCAAGATAGGCGGTACCACCCAAGAACTGCGCCAATAATATGGTGGACAGGCGGTGCCACCGCCTGTCTCCAATGGGGCACAAGCGGTGCCAGCCGTGGAGAAATTAAACCAATGATATATGCAAAATTTACCCATTCTTTTGGTTTATGGTGACTCAAGGATGATATTGATGTATACCATTGTTGTTTTTGGCAGGTCTAGGCTTCCAAAATATGGTGATATGGAAGGAAAGAACACATGATGATGAGGATACAGCTGCTGAAAGGGATCCAGTTTGTATTGCCGCACTCCGAAACTGTGGGCTTCTAAAGTTCTTCCAGACACCAAGCATGGTGTCCCACGAGAGACTACTGGAACACATATTGAGAATGTGGAATCCATAACAACAGTATTTTGAGGTGGGGGCACATATATTTACAGTGGAGGTAGAGGACATCTACTTCCTGACTGGCCTATTGAGACGGGGTGCCCCTATCTCATTGACAGGTTCCCGTGGCGGGGACATTACCACCAAAGAGCTCATAGATCGACATTGTGTACCAGGTACAGGTACATCAGGGAAGAAAATCCCCATTAGGGCAATGACAGACAAGGCTCTATGGATTGTTCTGTTCACCATGCAAAGGGTGGCAGGGAGCCAGGGTGTACATCAAGCTTCCAGGGCACATATGTTGTATGCCCTAGAGGCAATGGCACCTACGGTGTTCAATTGGGCGGAAGCATTGCTTCCAATATTCAAGGATCAGCTAAATAAATGTCGGCAAGGAGAGCTAAAGCAGTTCGGCTTTGGTTCCATCTTAGCTTTCTTCTTCTTTGAGCGAGTCCCCCAGATGAGGCCCCGGGTGACTTTTCGGAGTCTGAGAGCACGGGACCCTCACATGCTGAGGTGGGTCCAAATCATGGCTCGCACAGGAGCGGGTAGGGCCAGATTGAAGTTCGGTGACGTGTTATTCATATTGTTGCGGGATCAGATGCTCATGGTCAAGGATTATGCCTATGCGGGCACAGATTTTACAGGTGATCCTAACCTACCACTCCCGCCTGGAGGGCAGTGAGGAGACATTGGTAAGAAACAAGAAACCCTAAGGATGGAAATTTTTTTTATGTTTTATATTTTTTATGATAAGTGACGAGACCGGTTTGTCTTCATGCAGATGTTGGAGTAGCGAGGCCTGGAGGAGCATCTCCATTAGACAGGCGAGCTGGAGCTCGCTTCATGCCATAGGGTGATGATATCACCGGGGAGCTGGAGGAGAACCTTGAGAGGTTGACTCTGGACATCCCAGATGTTGACATAGATGATCTCTCGACTAGATATCAGAGATCTACGGTGGGAGTACCAGGCAGATTCAGCAGGCTACTACGCCGGGTGGCTCGAGCAGTGATGTGCTATCACGAGCACCACTAGTAGATGAGACATGTATACTGAAAGCTGATAGCTTCAGGATTTTGTATGATGATTTTTCCTGAAATCCTACGTGCTTCAGATGAGGTCTCGGGACCTATTTTTTGTAAAAAATTTCGTATATATATATATATATATATATAGACTTTCACATGATTTTTATACGTTTCAAATGGATGAATGCATTTTCTATGAGTTCTATGTGTCTTTAAATGTTTATTTACAATGTACCATGTTTGATTAACGTCATGAATGAGTAATATGCCAATCTAGGATGTAATTAGCCAATGAATCAGCAACTACATTATGTTCCCTAGGGATATGCCTATATGTAATGGTTCCAAATGATCTTTCTAATAAACGTACCCTCCGAAATAGGCAGAGGAGCACCGGGTTCCTAATGGTGTAGACATGGTTTAAATGACAAACCATGAGCTGAGAGTCCATCAAAACTACTAGATAACGAACATCTTGGGAGGCAGCTTCAGTCAGAAGACCGATGACTGCTTCATACTCGACGATGTTATTAGTAGCGGGACCTAAGCAAACCGCTCCTGAACTGACCAAATATTCAACTAGGGAATAGAGAACCCAAGCAGCTGAGGATAGATTCAAGGTGTGGTGGCAAGCACCATCAACAAAGCCGTAGAAAGCAATCTACATGACCAAAACATGGTATAAATAGATACGGACACCAAAACTCAAAACCATCTTGAAAATACTGAAAACGTATTGAAAGTCAATCAATATAGATATATACAAGATACCATCCAAGAAGACCTAGGCATAGTACCTTTTCAGGTACAACCCATTGCGAGGTTGCCCCAAAGGGATCCCATCATAATCTACCAACTCATAGGCTCCTTTCTCTAACACCTTGGAAATAATGAAAGGTCCATACCACATAGACTTGAACTTACCCTTTCCTAGCTTGTCATATCTCTGGTCATAAGTCAAAACTAGGTAACCCTCATTGAAAAAATGAGGCTGGATGGATTTATCGTACTGCGCCTTGACGCGTTTCTTATGTGCCTCATTAGCCAAGGCACCATCTCTACGAGTCTCATCAAGGTTATTCAAGTACACAAATCTTGCTTCCTATGTGGAAGTGTCTGGGAGAAGTTCGATGGTAAGTTGTAAAGATGGAATCTGACATTGGACCAGCAAGATAGCTTCAAGTCCATAGACAAGCTGGAATGGCGTGAAACCAGTAGCTGTTTTCATGGAAGTCTGATAAGCCTAAAGAGCGAAAAAAAGGACGAGATGCAAATTGGATTTATGATCTCCAACCATCCGACGAAGCATAGTTTTCAAAACCTTATTAATGGCCTCTACCTGACCATTAGCTTGCGGATAATACAGTGTAGAGTTTTCATGGCGAAAACCTAGCTTGGCACTCAATTCCTCCATCATGTGATTACGGAAATGAGATCCGTGATTAGTGACGATGGACTACAGAACTCCAAATATAGCTATGATATGATTGAACAAGAAGAGAGCGGTAGTCTTACCATCTTCTGCATATGTAGGCATGGCCTCAGCCTATTTTGTAAAATAATCCACGGCTACGATGATGTAACCATGCCCCCCGGCTGAGGTAGGTTTATAATGCATGAAGTCAATCCCCCATTTGGAGAAAGGGCCAACGACAATGAAGGGGTGAAGCGGAGCAGGATGGGTGCACTTTTTGGGATAAAAATGTTGGCATGGTGGGCATTTCTTAATAGCCTCAGTGACAGTCTTTGAAGACAGAAGGCCAAAAATAGCCAGCTCAAAGGATTTGCTGGGTTGTAGCCATCCTAGATAAATGACCGCCACATGATCCGGAGTGGTAATCATTCAACACGTGTTCAGCCTCCTCATGAGTGAGGCATCGTCGGAGAACGGAGTCAATCCCATGTCTATACAAGGTATCATGCAAGATAAGATAGTACTTCGCATGGTGCCAGATTCGGAGACGATCAACGTGAGATAGATGCGGCTAAAAACGCTGGGTCTAGAGATAAATCAACAAATCTCCATACCAAGGATCAATAGTGCTAATAAGGAACAATAATTCATCTGGAAATGAATCGATGAGCTCAGATTCCGTAGTAGCACAGGGAAGGTCACATATAAGCTCGACAAAAACCAAGGATTTCTTTTATGTAGCCTTGGAAAACTCAAGATTGAACTCCTAAAGGATGACGATCCAACGAGAGTACTTTCCCTCGAGTACCTGACAAGTCAGAATGTAGTACATCGGGTTCTGGTCTGCCAATACGGTGGTAGTGCGAAGCAAAATGTAGTGACAAAACTTTTGCACAGCAATGACCGTGGCCAAAGCTAGCTTCTCCACATGTGAATAATGAGTTTCGGAATCAATAAGATTCTTACTGGCGTAATAAATCACATTCTCCTGACCGTGGAGATTGTCCTGCACTAAAACCATGGCGATGGTAGTAGCGGAGGCAGCAATATATAAGAGAAAATCCTTTGAATAGTCCGGGGGGTGTATCACAGGTGAATGAGTTAGAGCGTGTTTAAGACTATCAAAGGAACATTGGGCATGGTCATCCCAGAAGAATGGAGTGTTCTTCTTGAGGAGACGCATATAACCGTGCGTTTTCTCAACGAAATTGCACACGAAACGACGGAGAAATTTTTCCTTCCCCTGCAAACTTTGGAGTTCAAGGATGTTGGTTGGGGCTGGTAGATTAAAGATGGAGGCAATCTTCAAAGGATCGATCTGGATGCCATCTTTGGATATCACAAATCTGAGCAGACGTCCCGTCTCAACGCAAAAAACACATTTATGCAGATTGAGCCGTATATTATAATGACGGCATCTCAAGAATATGTCTCTAAGGTGACCAGGATGGTCCTCCCATCATTGTGAATGAGCAGGGAGGTCGTCAAGGTACGGTTCAACAATATGTTTAATGTCATGAAATGCATAGGACATCACACGCTGGAATGTGGCTCCATCATTTTTCAAGCCGAAAGGTAACTTCTTATATGAAAAGGTTCCCCATGGGCAAATGAATGTCGTCTTATGCTGATCGAAGGGAAATATCTCAATCTGATTGTAACCGAAAAATCCATCTGTCAATGAAAAGATGACACTTCCAGCATAGTTGTCAATAATCTGATTGATGTGCGAGGTAGGAAAGTTGTCCTTGGGACAAGCTTTATTTAAATCCCTAAAGTCGATGCAGACTCTAAAGGTGCCCTGCTTTTTATTGACAGGGACAATGTTCGATACCCATTCCGTCAGAGGTACAGGATAAATAAAACCAACTTTCATAAGTTTCTCAATCTCAGCTTTAATAGCTACGGCCTTCCTAGGATGGACTTGCATAAGTTTCTACCTGACATGTTCATATGTGGGATAAGTTTTAATCTTGTGGACCACAATGAAAGGTCGATCCCAGGAATCTCTTCATAGGACCAGGCAAAAACATCACAGAATTCCTTAAAAAGTGCCTTATATGCTTCAGATTCATCTATGGAGCAGTTCTGCCCAACATGAACGCGCTCAATAACATCAGGCTTGGCTGATATGTCAATTGGGTTCGTCTGAGTAATGTTGCAAAGGTTTCCTTCAGAATCTGTATCTTGCAACAATATAGGACTTTGCGGAACGTTGAAAATATCAGTAGGAAACAAGGATGCAAAATGATGGCTGCCCAAACTGGTATTGGGGAGGAACATGGATCTATGATGGTGATCCTCCCAAATGGGCTCATCCATGTTCATGATCTCTATAATGGATTCATCGAAAGGAAAAGTCTCAGAGAGATAGTCTAGAACCGAAAGAGAAGGTTCTAACCAGTACGATAAATGGTAAGGATCCGAAGCCACTAAACGAATGTCATTAGTGTCATCATTAGAGCAAGTTTGAATGGTGTCATACATAGCTTCATACGGACTCAACGAGGTGGACTCGACAGGATTTGTGCCTGGGGGATCAATATCAAATGAGGCAATCATATGGACTATCGCGGTATCCATGCTAGGAGGAGTAGAGGGAAAAATCCCCATAAGGGATGAATCCTTCAGCATACCTACCCCAATCAACTGGTAAGGAGGAGGGGACTGACCTAACATGGGGATGTTATTAACCATGGAGGTAGTAACATCCGGTGTATAGAAATCGAGCTAGTCAATGGTAACAATTCTCCCGAGATGCGGGAATTGTACCGTTCGAAATACTGTTGAAGCAACAGCGTTCATGGCATAGAACCAATTCCTTCCTAAAAGGAGGTTATAATCTAGAGGGGCATCTACCATTTCTACTTGGATAGAAATGGTTTTCCCCCCCAGCTTGACCGCGAGGGCTAATATGAGGCCATGGGGTTGGAATCCCCATCCATCAAAGGCTTTAAGGGTCGTAGGTGATGTAACAAGCTCGGGAGAACCAAGAGCTTTCCAACAAGTCAGAGATAACATCGAGGTTGAAGCTCCTTCATCTAGTACCATTCGAAAGACTTTCTTTCCCACTACTTTCGTAATGATCTGAAAAGCAAGTTTATGCAGTAATCTAGGTTTATAGTTCTCAACATTGAAGTGAATCAAGTCAGTGTTATCCGGGTCTATAGCTCCTAATGTAGTCAACAAGTTCTTATGCTGTGTAGGGAAACTTTGGAGTACTTCTAGGGTAGACATTGCACAAGGTGCCTGGGCGAGGTCTTCAACCACATTATAGAATTGAGCATCTCGGGCATTGGGATTAAAGATAGCCTTCCGAAGAGTACTCTTTGGTGGGCGCAAAATCATGTCGAGAGTAGGCTTCTCGATAGACAAGGGAACAGTAGAAGAGGATTCCGAAGAACTAGTAGAGGGAGCTTTCCCTGAAGAAGATTGATCTTCTTGCTTATCTGCAGGTTTATCATAATTATGGCTCCGAGTTTGTAGATGGATGATATCTGAGGACATCATACAAATTTCCTCTGATGAACTAGAGTTACCCTAGTTCGAAATGTGGTCTACCAGCTGTTGTTGAGAGGGAAAGGGATCTGTAAGTACTACAGGTGTGGGATTAGACTTCAAAAACTGGGAGATTTCGTCCCAATGGGGACACTCTTTTGAGAAGTGGTCACCACCACATAACAAACAAGGGTATTTAGCCTTCCTTTTCCCTGTGTTGGTGTCATTATGGGTTGATTGTGGGGTCTCCTGTTGGTTTCCAAGTTTTTTATTTCGATTTTTACCTTTCTTTTTATTACCCGAGGTTTGAGTACTTTGAATAGAATTGACCTCGGTAGAAACCTTGGGAGTCGAAGGAGTAGCAGGTTGGGTTTGCTTGGCAGGTTTCACTGTGGATGAGGACTAGATTGAACCAACAATCCTGTCAACAGGTACTTCTGCTGATGGCTTGGTAGGGTCGGTGCTGGGGTGGGGAGCTTGAGGAATCAAGTCATAAAGAGTCCCGGAATGGGAATAGACCAAGTCTAGGTACTGAGCCCGACTAATAGCCTGCTCTTCGGTAGCGGCACCGCCCATAGCCACATCTCAGGTAATAGGATGCAACAAGGACTTAGTGAACCAATCAGCTAACAACTGATCCAGAATAGGGGCCTTAATAAGTCTTCTTCACCTTCTCCACTCATGAATATGGTCAGAAATGTGGGTGGAGGTGTTCTGTCGCAGAGAAGTTAAAAGATCAGTGCCCATTTCATAACAAATAGGGAGCTGAAAGTGCGTAAGAAATACGGTTTCCAACGAGCCAAAATCCACAAACGAGTGTTGTGGGAGTTCAATATACCACTTCACGGCCGTACCAGTCAAATTTCGCTGAAAGAGTCGTAACCGAACGGAATCATCCATGAGGCAATTCGAGGAACACCACAAATGAAATGTCATAACATGGTTCTGTGGATCTTCACCCTGCTTCCCATCGAATTTTGGAATATCCGATGGTTACTTTACCGAAATGGGAGGCCACAAGGGATTGTGTCGAATGGGATCATTAATCAACTTAGACAAATCAGGCAACTCCAAAGTTGCAAGGAAAGGTAACTATCTATTGGGCCACACATACTGGTAATATTGATATGGCATGAAATTACCAGTAGGGCCATAGATGGACTGATAAATAGGTTGCTGTGAGGAAGAACTACCAGGAAATCTGCCCATGGGGGGTTGATTTCCAGAATTAGGACCGCTAGGACCACCAGGGACTCCAGGAGGAGGACCGCCAAAGCCACCGGGACCGCCAAGACCACCCGAACCACCAGGACCACCAGGACCACCAGGAGGCGGACCACTAGACCCTTCGAAACTGCCAGGAGGTGGGAAACCTCCAGATCCACCAGAACCACTAGGTGGAGGGCCACCAGACCCTCCCGAGCCATAAGGAGGAAAGCCACCAGGTCCCCCAGGACCACTAGGACCACCAAGACCATGAGGAGGACCGTCATGCCTTCCAGGACCATTAGGACCCCTAAGGGGAGGACCTCCATAAGGTGGTCCCGTACCTCCCACAGTATGTATGGGTATCCCTCCCATGGCTGGCATGTAAGACCAGTTGGGTTGCCCCCATGGCGTAAAAGTGTTGCTAAGGAATGGAATTCTAGTAGGATTAGATGGATGATTACCTATAGGTATTTGATAACCATAACCACTAGAAGACTGAATGGCAACAGGTTGTGCCCCCAAGGGATGACCTGAACTAGATGGGGGAGTTGCCACATTAGTGTGAGTGGGAGGGACAAAAACTGTAGATGTTTCTATGTTAGAGGTCTGCTCTTGACTAAGTACAACTTTGGGATCAAATAACGTAGGTCGTGCCGGGGGTTTCCCCCTGGCATTCAAAGGTACTGAAGACACAGGAATTGAAGGTTGGGCCCCAGATGCATAAGATCTAGGTGGATTTGGATCAGACATAACATAAGAGGTGAGAGGGGTGGAAATTTGACCCAGGATGTTGGTTGTTAATGGACGATCTATAATCGGTTCAATGGGTCTCATAGAATCGGCTAGTGAACAATATCCCACAGGAAGGAATGTGGAACGAACTGGTGAAGGGCCTAGTAGGTTGTCAATCTGCTTTCTACCTCTTGTGCACGGAGGATAGCAGCACGGTATTGCCTACGTTCTTCTTCACTTTCAGGAGAACTTACACGGGTGCCAAATGAGGCAATGGCTTGTCCAATGGGTGTCTCCCAAAAAGGAGCAATAGGACCAAAATCCAGATGGGTATCATCAACATGATGTTCCGCACGAGGATGGAGTGATGAATCCTCATGGGAAGGCTATTGGACCAAGGGAGGCGAGTGTGAAGAATATCGTACTCCACTTTCCACCACCACATGATCTCCCACTTGGGAGGTGGTAGTGTTGCCGCCTTTCACACACATGGGTCACGTGGTAGAAATATTCAAGCCACTCGGTGTGTCCTTGGGGGAAAGTCCCGAGTCAAGGCTGTCACCTTGTTCTTGACTCCTCCGTTTAGGCTCAAATCCTAACGAAGCCAAGGGGGGTAGACCCTATTAAGTTACTAAGGGGAATTACTTAGTGTTGTGATGTTTAAACTGACTGAGTTGTTTAGGAGTTTACAATTTAACTATAGATAATCAAAGATGGCAAGATGTAAAAGATGAACACACGAAAGCACAATGCTAAGACACAATATATATATAAAGTAAGAAATTAACCAGTGCCTTAGAATGGAGTCAAAAATAGAATTAA
>LPNX010467129.1:0-16077 GCA_001517045.1 Pseudotsuga menziesii | reverse complement strand
TGTCCAAAACTAAACCTTCACAGCTACCCGCAAGGAATATGTGGGCTGAAATGGAGTCTCTGGGGCTATTGTTCGTAACACACCCATTAGGGTGTGACAGAGATTGGTGCCCCGAGGTCACTTTTCAGAAGTTTCCGCTTCCTTTGGGTATTTTGCCACCGTAAAGGTTTGATCTAGGTGTTGGATTTTCACCTGATGGTTTGTCAGTTGGGGAGAGTGAGTCCTAATTATACTACTCACCCAAGTGCTTTTGATACAGCTTGACTTATCGCACGAACCGCAGCCAAGTGCAGAGCATACACACTGGAGTCTTGTCAATTTTAGTAAGTTTTAAACTGAGTGTTCTTGTTTAAAAGGAAAAACCCTCCAGGAACCTCTTTCGATCCAAGTGGATCTCAATTGGGGAATCGACGAGGGGTTAATTTCAAAATTGCTGATAAATAAAAGATGAAAAATAAAACAAATACACAATTCTGGTTTTCTAATTAGTCCTACCACGAATCTCTTTCCCCTTTCGGGTCAATCGGGAAATCATGGGGTAAGTATTATGATTACTTTGAAAAACAAAAGTGGAATATGAAATTAATACTAAAATCAAGTATACTACCCTGCAAATTAGATCAATGCTAATTTAACAAAGAAATAAGCAGAAAGCGACGAAAAGGACACTGACGCAAATCCCCCGAGAGGGGATGGGGAATGGGCTCGAAAGAGCCTATTCCAAAAAGAATTTTATTTATTATTGGTTACAATATCAGTGAACTGAAATATTAGAAACTTCTTGGTCCTTATACAGCCTGAAACCAAGATCTTACAACTTTGCGAAAATTTTAAGATTTTAGTGAAAAGGGAGACCCCTAGGGGGATTTGAACACTCCTGAGGCCACTTCGGACAGCAGCTTCCTTTATTTTCTGTCATAAATTCTAAAATAAAGTGAGAATGTTAGAATAACATACACCCAAAATAAATTTAAGAGTACCTTTGGATCAGCCTACCTTATCTCAAAAAAAATGAAGTTAAAACTAGCTAAACAGGCGAAAAAGGAACCAAGGAAAGCAAGCTTTCCTTGGGATCTTGGCTTGCTGTTTGTGCAGCCAATGAAATATGCACTGATATTGCAGAATATTAAATTTTATAACAGCGAAAGGAAATATAATGCATGCGATCTACAAGTTTTCTTTAAATTTTCATGCAAAAAGACGATTTCCCTAAAACTAGATCTAGAATGCTTATGAAACTTTTTTAAGTGCAAGATCTAGACTATAGGATTTGGTAAGATAGATCTATGTTGGAATTAATTTTAATATGATATATCTAAGCAAAATCAAAGCTACGAACAGAGTAACCGGGTAAAAATGTTGATTTTTGTAGAAATGAGAAGAAGAGGAGAGAAGGTCGGATCATTGCTTGAATGGAGCAAGCTGAAAGGAGGCCCTTTTGTGGAGTGCTGAGGGACAGAGTCTTGAGTTTATTGGATAGGAATGGCATCAATCTAGATCCACACCTTCATCCAATCGGGAACCTGCAACTAAATAACACAAGCCTGCACACAGCTCGTGAGATTTGGATATAGATGTATAAAGCAACAAAAATAAAAGATCATGCCAAAATAACCTTATTTAAGCATATAACTAAAATTTTTGAGCATACATCATATGGATAAACAAGATCAAGCAATCTAGATTTCCTAGTTTACACCCTTACTAGATTCAGCTGAATCGTTGAAGCCAGAACACAGAAGCAGCACAGGATTTGGCAAGAAATTGCAGCTACCACATCAGCAGCATAACACTGAGAATCCACACATACACATGCACTACACAGTATAGCCTCCAAAGCTTCTTTATTCACAAATGATGATCAAATACAGAGTTACAATGGCAATCCCTTCAGTCCAGCTCTAACTAGCTTGGGAGAGGGAGCCTCAAGCAGGATATATACAAATTACAGGCCATCCAGCCCAGGGGGGGCGCAATTCCTCATGGAATCAAGTGAAATCAACGGATGGAGAGTTCATCAATGCAGAACTGAAGCTGAACTGAGCCTCCTTGTCAACTAGGGGCTTTATTGAGCTGACACATCAACCCATACACTGACACCTCAGTCCAGAGAGCATCCAGGAGAGTCCACACATGTGGAGGAGAGAGAGAGGGCACAATTCCCCATGAAGACAGTTGTAGATCAACTCTGGATCTGATTTGATCCCCTCCTTCAGCCAAGGATTTGTCAGATCCAGTCAATATGCTTCAGATATGACTGATTTCAATCAAATCGACTGAGAATCCACTGATTTTGGATTTTGGATTTGCTCCATTATTCATCAATTTATTAATTAAAATAATCAATAACTGATTTTTGGGGCTTTCTGACCTGAGTGATGGAAAATCACTCAAAACTTAGGAAATAGTGGGTCCATGGGTTTGCATGGTGCTCTTAGCTTGAAAATGAGCACCTACATGACTGAAACTGATTATTTGCCCCACTTTTATTACAAAATCAATTTTTCCAATTAAACTATTAAAAAATAGCCTAAGTTCTAGAAAAATTTAATTTTAATAAAAAAACACTGAAAAAACTAAAAAATTGAAAAATTGAACAACACCTAGGGGGACCTAGACATGTTCATATGACTCAAAAATGATGTCTAGCATGTTTATACATTGACACATAGACTCTAATAACCTTAATAGGCCTAAATGCCAAGCCGACCACCCCAACTTTGGAGGTATGGAGTAAAAAACTTAGAAATTATCAGTCGTTTATTCAACAACCAATAATAACCAAGGGAAAAAAAACACCCTGGGCTGATCGGATTGACAAATAAAGTCTAAGAGACTGAGTCTTTTACAGACACTATCATGCAAGAACATTTATTACAATTCCCCCATGGGGTATGAACATGTGATATAGTACAACAAGCACTTCCCAGAAGTACTTCCAAAGGTCTTTTGCAGTCCGAACAAGTTAACCTTGTCCGGTTCACCAGGATCACTTGATAAAAACCACTAAGTACAACTTAGGTGGTAACATTCTGGCTCCATCTGGGACACATTCTCTGACTGATCTTCTGTTCAAAGGAGAGGATGTGAGAACTCTGGAATCTCTAGGTCCTGCAAGGCAATTAGAGTTTGTCAGTAACATGTATATATAAGAAAAAATTAGCTATAAAAACACACTATTGTACATAATTAATCTATAATATGCAAAAAGGAATATTTTACAAAAACTAATATTCAAAGGAAAATTTTCAAAATGGTACAAAATAACTATAATACAACAATATCTATGATACAACAATATGATATATAAAATTTAGAAATACATGCAGGGAAAGGTTTAGAAATTGGCCCTGAAACCACCGATGCCACTAAAGGCATCAAACTGTCTCGGCGAAAAACAGCTTGAGGAGGAAACCATTCACTGGTAAGCTCAATCTTTCTCCTTCCAAGTCATTTAGGTAGAAGGAGTTCGTTCCTGCTATTTCATCGATGATGTACAGTCCCAACCACAGGCTGTCGAGCTTTCCATGTTTCCCAGGTTTTTCCTGTCGTTTGTCCCAATGTAGAACCGTGTCACCTACTTGGAAGGACCCTGGCCAGGTAGACTTATCAAAGGCTCTCTTGACCTTGTTTGAATTTTTGATACTATGGTCAAGAGAGTCTCTTCTGCTCTCATCTAGCTCGATCAACTGGTTTATTCTATTCTGGATGGCCTCTTGATCTAAGCTGAATGTCTGGAGGAGCTGATAAACTGGAAGCTTTAGATGGACTGGTAAGGTGACATCAAGGCCATAGACTAGTTCAAAAGGGATCCTCCTGGTTGAACTTTTCTTAGTGATTCTGTCGGCCCATAATGCTAATTTGATTTTGCCATCCCAAGCCTTCTTATTGTCACCCACAATTTTTTTGATTATGGTCATTAAGTTCTTGTTACTTGATTCTGCTAGACCATTTCCCTGGGGGTAGTAATTGGACGAGTGAGATAGGATAATGCCGTACTTGAAACAGAAAGATGACATCTTGGAAGAAACAAAGCATGGGCCATTATCTGTGATTATTCTAGCTAGCACACCGAATCTTGTGATTATCTTATCTTCTAATAAATCCATGACTATAGCATCGGTTTCCTTCTTGGTGGGTATGGCCTCTACCCACTTGGTAAAATAAACAATGGCGGTAAGAATCCAAGAGTAACCATTACTCTAGTTATCTTTGAACTTACCGATGAAGTCAATCCCCCACTGCTGGAAAGGGGCTTGGACTACTATTGGATTTAGAGGCAAGGCTCTCATTTGTTGCTTTCCGGTGAATAACTGACACTGGGGGCAAACTCTGACAGTCTTGTGCACATCTGAAAATAGGTTTGGCCAATAGTAGCCTGCTCTAAGGATTTTGTGGGCGGTTTTTTTTGCTGCAAAATGTCCACCACAAAATCCTGAATGGAACTCAACCATGAGTTTCTTGGACTTGGGTTCATCGACACATCTAAGTATCAAACCATCGGGATTTCTCCAACCCAAAGCATCTTTGGTCAAACAATACTTAGTTGCCTTTAACCTTAATGCCCTTCTTTTATGGCCAAGTAAGTGATCGGGGCATGTAAGGTTGCGGAGGAAAAATATGATGTCGGTGTACCAGGGGTGCTGTTCTAATCTCTAAAGCTCATCTAATACACTTTGCTTTGAATTGCTGCTCTGGCAGATTATTCCTAAAGCCTTTTCATTTCCTTGGGTCAACATCTTTGCAAGACCCTATCCCTTAATTAATTTAGTAAGTTTTATCTCCAAATCATATTCTTGAATCTTTGAAACCCATTTATCCCTGATTCCTAGACAATCCTGCTGGGACATGATATCTTTAACAGCTGCATGGGGTACATATCCAATGATTTTGGAGTAACCTATATAAGTTCTGAAATGTTTAAGGGACTTGACAAGAGCATAGGCCTGTTTCTCCATCGTGGTATACTTCAATTTTGAATTTTGTAAGGCTCTACTCATAAAGGCTATGGGTTTCTCTTGTCCCTCCTTATTCTTTTGAAGTAAAACGTCGGCAATGGTGTCTTCTGAGGCAAAGGAGAATATCTGGAATTCTTTGGAATAATCTGGAATAGTCAAGACCGGGGACATGGATATGGAATTTTTGATGGACTTGAATGCAACTTTCCCTTACTCCGTCCACTCAAACTTAGCATCTTTCTTTAATAGCTTTTGTAGAGGTTTCATTAATTTTGCTAAGTTTGGGATGAATCTTCTTATGAAATTGATTTGACCATTAAAGGACTGGAGAGCTTTTAGATTGTGAGGCAAGGGGACTTTCTTAATAGCTTCAACTCTCTCAGGATCAACCTTGACACCATCTTTAGAAATGATGTTCCCCAACAACTTGCCTTCATCAACTCCAAAGATTAACTTGGTGGGATTCAAGGAAATAGCATATTTCTGACATCTTATAAAAACTTGCCTAGGAGACTTATGTGGTCAGATCTTTCTTTTGAAAAAACAGTTAAGCCATCCTGATATATTTCAATTATTTTGCCTATAATTTCTTTGAAGGCAAAATCCACGGCTCTTTGGAAGGTGGCACCAGCATTCAATAAGCCAAAAGGCATTCTTAGAAATTTATAGGTACCCCAAGGTGTGGTGAATGTAGTCTTATGTTGGTCTTATTTATTTACCAACACCTGGTTATAACCAGAAAAGCCATCCAACATGGACATCATTCCTGATCCTGTTACTCTTTGAAGTAAAGTTTCCATGTCGGGTAATGGGTAATTATCTTTGAGGCATGGTGTATTTAGATTTCTAAAATCTATACATATTCTTATTGACCCATTCTTCTTTCTAACAACAACTAAGTTGGAGCACCAAGATGAATGCCTTGTAGGTGCTATGATCCCTACTGCTAGCATCTTCTGAAGTTCCTTCTGCACAATGGGGGCCAACTTAGGATTTATTCACCTAAGTTTTTGTCGGAAAGGTTTGACCTCCTTAGCTTCTTCTGTGAGGGGAATAGTGTGTTGAAACACATCCTCCCTATAGGATTTAAGCTCATCATAACTAAAGGCCAACACACCTCTATACTCTTTGATTAGGTTGATCAAGTTGTTCCTTTCCTTTTCTGAAGTACCTTTTCCAATTTTTATTAACTTGGGATCCTTGTCAGTTCCTATGTTTATTTCCATATAATTCCCAGTTTTTATTTCTTCTTTTTGTTTTTTATGATGATCCTGGCGATCGAAAAGATTCTCGAAATCTATAAGGCTACTCGGTATGTGATTCCTTTCATTATCCTCGCACTCCTGATACTCTTTACCTTCCTGCTGATAACTGATCTTGCAACCCTCAAACTCTTGTAGATTGTGGATGAATCTCAAGAGTTGCTCATCATCTTTGAACACTTGCCAGTGGTCTATATTATCTAGAATTGAAGGTCTGAAATTTATTTCCATTCCCATTAGTCATTTCATCCGATGGCTGGAGGGTGGATGCTGCTACTGCTAATTTATTTGCTAACCCATTCATTTCCCTATGGACCTTTTGAATGTTAAGTGCATCAAACCATTCCATAGTGTCCCATGTGGCATTCCTATACTTTCTTAGTCTGTCATTTTTGCATTGATAATGATTCTTAATCTGGAGGACAACTAAATCCTAATCACCTTTTATGTTCAACATCTTTATCCCCATATCTTTAGCGGTTTCTAACCCTAGGAGCAATGCCTCATACTCGGCTACATTGTTTGATGCTTCAAACTCTAACCTAAATGCAAAGTTGTAGACTTTATTTGAAGGAGAGATGATCACGATGCCCGCACCCTTTTTCGGTTTTGGAATAAGCCCCATCAAAGTACATTTGCCAAACTTCATCGATCTTTTCATTTTTAATGTTTTCCTTAATGGGGGCCATGAAATTTGACAAAATAGCATAGTTTCCAAAGTTATCAGTGAAATGAACAAATTCATTTTCGAGCTTCTTAGGGTTTTCTACATGTCATTTCCTCATCTTTTCTCTATGGAGAATCACCCTAGTGTTCTCTGATGCAGGTATAGTAGCATATGTCCAATCCATTTGAATGTGCCCACCAAGAGTTGCGGCCCATTTTTTGGATAACAACATACCCCAATTATCTGGAACAACTATCACCACCACATCCATCGACATGTCGATATCAGGATACTTAGCCAACTTAACCTGTAAATTTAAGATTATCCCTACCACTTCAACTTCTCTTGCATCCATGGCACAAACATTGTGGTAGGGTCGGGTGACCCTTAGATTTAATTGCTCCATTACTTTTCTTGTCATGACATTTGATGAAGTACCTGAATCTAACATATAGTTATGAAGGAGAAGTTTATTAACTAAGAGGGAGACATAAAAAGGTGGGTGGTCTTCTCTTCTCGGATCAACACTGTTGAGGACTATGGGCATATCTATAGGTTCAATATGTTCAGATTCAAATATAGCATTGTTATTAGGAAGAGGATCCTCTTTGATAATATTATGAGCTTTACTTTGACTATCCTCTAAGGCTTTCAACAACTTTTCTTTTTGACCGGGAATTTTAAGGACATCAGTTGCATAAACATGAATCTTAGCACTACTTATCCATTCTCCCATATCAATATTTGACTCATGGACAATAGGAGGATCTGGGAGGGGAGGAGTGGTTACCTTTGGCTTGTACTGCTTAGACGGTGATGGCTTCTCTCTTCTTTGATACACAACTCCCTTGAACCTGGCCTCCTTCATTTCCTTAATTGCTTCGGAAGAAGGCATTACACCATAAAAGTTAGAAAGGATATCCTTCTTGAAACCGTAATCCTTGGCCTGCTGCCAATGCTGGTTTGATAAAGGATAGGTTCGGCCTACCATGTACACATGATCAGAATCGCCTAATGTTGTTTCCTGATTACTGACCTCCGCCATTCCATGTTCTATAACTTGGTTTGCTATATAGCAAGTGTATTTTGGGTGGAATTGATCACAAGGTCTACACCATGGAATGACTTCATCTACTAGGTTAGTTGAGTCTAACTGGTTTGGAATCCTAGGTTCATGTTGAGGAGCCTTCTTCTGATACACCTGATTCTGTTTAGGATGAAAGTTCCTAGGTCCATTATTTCTCTCTAGTGTGATTATTCTGTTCTGAATATTATTCAATTGTACAGATTGGTTTGTCACGAATTGGTTCTGACTAGTCATCACTTTTTCAAACAGGCTAGTTACCTTTTCCATGGGTTCTTTAGAGGTTTCCTTTTCCTCTAATTCAATGGCCTTTCCCTTCTCTTTGTTGTACGAAGTGTTTCCCCTAGTGTAACCTGGAATGTTGGATTTTCCTGAAGATTGCATATTCCTTTCTATTTTCTCGGCCAGATCCTGAGCAGTTTTTAAATCGGTTGGATCTTTATCCCTTAACTGGTACCTCAAATCCCTAGTGAAAGCTTCGATGTAAGATATGAGGATGGAGGCATCCCTTGGCTTGATTTCTCTAGGGAGGTCCGCAACCACACGTCTGAACTTAGTATTAAATTCATCAATGGTTTCATTTTCCATTTTCTTTATATTATGAAGGGCAACAAGCAAATGTCTTGGTTCTTTCTTTTCCCCCCATTTCTTCTTAAAACCTTCTAGGAATTCATTAAGGGTTTTATATGAATCATCACCAAAGTCGCCATACCACTCTGCAGCATCATCCTCTAAGGATAAAGCAAAGAGCTTCATTTTGACATCTTCATGGTTAGCGGCAGCACTATTGCAATAACTGACCAGGTGCCTTTCAAAATTTCGGAGATGAGTCTTGGCAGTGGTAGCATTATTTCCCTCGAACATGGGGAGCTTCTTGATAGCATCATTCGGAATGTCATGAGGAGCACCTGCTATCTGAGAAAAGTCAAGGGGTTTGTAAAATTCTGTCATTTCTTGAGATTGGAAGGTATGACTCTCTACAAATATGTGATGGATATCTCAGAGGGATTGGTCTCCTAAATCTTCAAGGTTTCTACGAGAAGTCTGCCTATTCAATCTTTCCCTAATAAACCTTTCAGGATCAGGGAGAGGATTGAATAATTGTCGGCGGTTTCTTCGAGTAGAAATTCTTGAAGGGATGTTAGACAATAGAGTCGCCAGATGGATCGAGTTTTAATTTTTATGTTTTTTAAAGACTAGATCAATCAAAAGTTTTTATCTTTTTAGTTTTTTACAAAAAAGTTAAGCTAAGTCGTACTCGGGAATAAAAATATTTAACCCCGGCAACGACGCCAAAAGTGTTTCCGCCTTTCACACACCTGGGTCACGTGGCAGAAATATTCAAGCCACTCGGTGTGTCCTTGGGAGTAAGTCTCGAGTCAAGGCTGTCACCTTGTTCTTGACTCCTCCGTTTAGGCTCAACTCCTAACGAAGCCAAGGGGGGTAGACCCTATTAAGTTACTAAGGGGAATTACTTAGTGTTGTGATGTTTAAACTAACTGAGTTGTTTAGGAGTTTACAATTTAACTATAGATAATCAAAGATGGCAAGATGTAAAAGATGAACACACGAAAGCACAATGCTGAGACACAATATATATATAAAGTAAGAAATTAACCAGTGCCTTAGAATGGAGTCAAAAATAGAATCAATATGCTTGCATGTGCTTGGAGTGAATGTTTTGCGATTGCCTCTTGGTATGTATTAAGTTAAATTTGAAGTGTGAGTTGATTAAAATTAGGCTAAAGGGGGACTCCAGAAATACCCGAGAGTACTTGGAGTATGTCCAAAACTAAACCTTCACGGCTACTCGCAAGGAATATGTGGGCTGAAATGGGGTCTCTGGGGCTATTGTTTGTAACGCACCCATTAGGGTGTGACAGAGATCGGCGCCCCGAGGTCACTTTTCAGAAGTTCCCACTTCCTTTGGGTATTTTGCCACCGTAAAGGTTTGATCTAGGTGTTGGATTTTCACCTGATGGGTTGTCAGTTGGGGAGAGTGAGTCCTAATTATACTATTCACCCAAGTGCTTTTGATACAGATTAACTGATCAGACGAACCGCAGCCAAGTGCAGAGCATACACACTGGAGTCTTGTCAATTTTAGTAAGTTTTAAACTGAGTGTTCTTGTTTAAAAGGAAAAACCCTCCAGGAACCTCTTTCGATCCAAGTGGATCTCAATCGGGGAATCGAGGAGGGGTTAATTTTAAAATTGCTGATAAATAAAAGATGAAAAATAAAACAAATACACAATTCTGGTTTTCTAATTAGTCCTACCACGAATCTCTTTCCCCTTTCGGGTCAATCGGGAAATCGTGGGGTAAGTATTATGATTACTTTGAAAAACAAAAGTGGAATATGAAATTAATACTAAAATCAAGTATACTACCCTGCAAATTAGATCAATGCTAATTTAACAAAGAAATAAGCAGAAAGCGACGAAAAGGACACTGACGCAAATCCCCCGAGGGGGGATGGGGAATGGGCTCGAAAGAGCCTATTCCAAAAAGAATTTTATTTATTATTGGTTACAATATCAGTGAACTGAAATATTAGAAACTTCTTGGTCCTTATACAGCCTGAAACCAAGATCTTACAACTTTGCAAAAATTTTAAGATTTTAGTGAAAAGGGAGACCCCTAGGGGGATTTGAACACTCCTGAGGCCACTTCGGACAGCAGCTTCCTTTATTTTCTGTCATAAATTCTAAAAGAAAGTGAGAATGTTAGAATAACATACACCCAAAATAAATTTAAGAGTACCTTTGGATCAGCCTACCTTATCTCAAAAAAATGAAGTTAAAACTAGCTAAACAGGCGAAAAAGGAACCAAGGAAAGCAAGATTTCCTTGGGATCTTGGCTTGCTGTTTGTGAAGCCAATGAAATATGCACTAATATTGCAGAATATTAAATTTTATAAAAGCGAAAGGAAATCTAATGCATGCGATCTACAAGTTTTCTTTAAATTTTCATGCAAAAAGACGACTTCCCTAAAACTAGATCTAGAATGCTTATGAAACTTTTTTAAGTGCAAGATCTAGACTATAGGATTTGGTAAGATAGATCTATGTTGGAATTACTTTTAATATGATATATCTAATCAAAATCAAAGCTACTAACAGAGTAACCGGGTAAAAATGTTGATTTTTGTAGAAATGAGAAGAAGAGGAGAGAAGGTCGGATCGTTGCTTGAATGGAGCAAGCTAAAAGGAGGCCCTTTTGTGGAGTGCTAAGGGATAGAGTATTGAGATTATTGGATAGGAATGGCGTCAATCTATATCCACACCTTCATCCAATCGGGAACCTGCAACTAAATAACACAAGCCTACACACAGCTCGTGAGATCTGGATATAGATGTATAAAGCAACAAAAATGAAAGATCATGCCAAAATAAACTTATTTAAGCATATAACTGAAATTTTTGAGCATACATCATATGGATAAACAAGATCAAGCAATCTAGCTTTCCTAGTTTACACCCTTACTAGATTCATCTGAATCCTTGAAGCCAGAACACAGAAGCAGCACAGAATTTGGCAAGAAATTGCAGCTACCACATCAGCAGCATAACACTGAGAATCCACATATACACATGCACTACACAGTATAGCCTCCAAAGCTTCTTTATTCACAAATGATGATCAAATACAGAGTTACAATGGCAATCTCTTCAGTCCAGCTCTAACTAGCTTGGGAGAGGGAGCCTCAAGCAGGATATATACAAATTACAGGCCATCCAGCCCAGGGGGGGTGCAATTCCTCATGGAATCAATGTAAATCAACTGATGGAGAGTTCATCAATGCAGAAATGAAGCTGAACTGAGCCTGCTTGTCAACCGGGGGTTTGATTGAGCTGACACATCAACCCATACACTGACACCTCAGTCCAGAGAGCATCCAGGAGAGTCCACGCGTGTGGAGGAGAGAGAGAGGGTGCAATTCCCCATGAAGACAGTTGTAGATCAACTCTGGATCTGATTTGATCCCCTCCTTTAGTCAAGGATTTGTCAGATCCAGTCAATATGCTTCAGATCTGACTGATTTCAATCAAATCGGCTGAGAATCCACTGATTTTGGATTTTGGATTTGCTCCATTATTCATCAATTTATTAATTAAAATAATCAATAATTGATTTTTGGGGCTTTCTGACCTGAGTGATGGAAAATCACTCAAAACTTAGGAAATAGTGGGTCCATGGGTTTACATGGTGCTCTTAGCTTGAAAATGAGCACCTACATGACTGAAACCGATTATTTGGCCCACTTTTATTACAAAATCAATTTTTCCAATTAAACTATTAAAAAATAGCCTAAGTTCTGGAAAAATTTAATTTTAATAAAAAACACTGAAAAAACTAAAAAATTGAAAAATTGAAAAACACCTAGGGGGACTTAGACATGTTCATATGACTCAAAAATTATGTCTAGCATGTTTATACATTGACACATATACTCTAATAACCTCAATAGGCCTAAATGCCACGCCGACCACCCCAACTTTGGAGGTATGGAGTGAAAAACTCAGAAATTATCAGTCATTTATTCAACAACCAATAATAACCAAGGGAAAAAAACACCCTGGGCTGATCGAATTGACAAATAAAGTCTAAGAGACCGAGTCTTTTACAGACACTATCATGCTAGAACATTTATTACAATTCCCCCATGGGGTATGAACATGTGATATAGTACAACAAGCACTTCCCAGAAGTACTTCCAAAGGTCTTTTGCAGTTTGAACAAGTCAACCATGTCCGGTTCACCAGGCTCACTTGATAAAAACCACTAAGTACAACTTAGGTGGTAACAGGTAGCAGCTCCTTGGTCGATAGCTTCCATTGGATTTCCTTTTGAAACAGAAGTAAAATCGGGTGGCAAGCCCTGTACTCTCCTGGAATGTCTTAACTCAGCCAGTGTGTACAGTTCCTATCTAACCTAGGGTCTGAAAATCTAGAAGAAACACACCAAAAGACTTCCCTACTCAAATTGCAGGTCAAAACAAGCAGACTTAAAATAACAGGAGGAGTTCAAAAGTCAGGTCTCTCACTAGGATTTTCAAGTAGGTGCCACTTGCGATATACCTGGAGGGTACGTGCGTAGTAATCTCCCCGAATGTTGTCTTCGGTGTATGGCTCCAAACAAGATGGCCAAAGGGCTTTTCTCAGATAGATAAGCTACCCTAGTGGGGTCTTCCAATATACTCAAGGTACGTGGGAGCTCGAATCGGTAGTAGTGTTGTCTAATGCATAACAGTACACAAGGGGCCTTCCGATATACAATCGAGTACATGAAGTACCTTTATATATACCTCAAGGGTACGTGAAAGGCTGTTCGATATACCGACGGTACGTGGAAGAACCACCCGAGTCCCAGAATGTAATGCTGACAAATAATGACAACTCCTATGCTTTACGATGCCCGAACACATCTCTAACCTATCACTCAAGTTACTACGTTAATTTTAACCTACAACTACCATTGATTTTAACTTGTATGGTTAGGTGAATGCATGATGTTTTGACAGAAAAGTAAAACCATGCAATATGCTTGTGCAAATGTTCACTTTACCGTTCAATATGCCTACTTACGGGAGGGAAGGGAGTGTTTTTTTCTGTTTGATTCAAAACCAAAAATCATTCCAATCAATAGTCATGAACATCAAATCAAAGACAAGAAAATACTTCTACAAACCAAATTCTTCTTTTCGAAAGCAAATGGGAAGGCTGAGAATTTCTTTTCCTAAAAGAACAACACCAAGCACACCTCTATGCCAATGCACTCTAACTTTTCAAGTTTCTTAAAAACATAAGCAACTCTAACTTAAAACTACCATTTTTTTTTTATTTTGATTGAGATAGTCCTATATGCATGAGAGACGAAAGAACATAAAGGTCCTGAAAGCTTATGAAGCCAATCAAAAAACCCAAATCCAACGCTCAAATATGATGTCCTAATCTCAAGCAAAACTTTTCTTTTTGAAGGGAAGGAAAAGAAGTTTACTATGCAAGCAAGAAACAAAATCTAGAAGCTAATCTAGTGTTCTTCTTTCAGCATATACAACGAAAAGAGAGTTCAATGAGCAGCCTAACTTTCAGAAAACAAGAAATCCTTCTTTAAACACAACCAACAAGCAAGGAGCGGATGAACAATAAAAAAGACTAAATTTTTTTTGAAATTCCACTCAAGATCAATCTTAACCATCAAAGCAGCAAGCCACACACATCAGATTCAATAACACATGCCTGATAACAGAACTGAAAGCAATCAAAATTCCAAATTTTTACAAAGAAAAAAGAGTAAAAAGAGTTTTGGACTAATGCCTACTTGGTACCACGCTTTGTAGGTGTTGTAAGAGTCTTTCCAAAGCAGCGCCACTCTTCGCTAACCGGATACAGGAGGTGGCACCGCTTACTTTCCATTGTGTTCAGGCGGTGGCACCGCACCTCATACAAAGCATTTCCGCGGTTCCCTGTAGATGGCCAAAACAAGAAAGAGAATGATGGATCAGTTCAAAAAAGACTAGATCAAGGTGAATACTCTCGAATTGAATATGGTAACAGAGCATAAAAAAACGAAGTGATTCAGATCTGAACAGATCTGGAAATCTCAAACCCAAATAATACAAATCAGAAAGTAGATATGACTATAAAGAGTTGAAGAAAACGGAGCCTGGATTCGGACAAGAGTTGCAGACTAAGGATGATCAGAACAACTGAATACAACTACTCCACAGTCGAGTCACCAGATTTGTTGCTCGAAATATTTCACCTCCTACGGACAGCAAGGTGTTCCGCTGGTCTGAATGGTTCAGATCCAGAACAAATAGATCACAGAGGTTGATAACTCTCCTTAGACACTATAGATATCTAGAATACGAGGCTTTGATAGTTCACCTATGTACCTACAAAAGAGTTCAACACGAAACAGATCAAAGCAACTAGAATATGATCTACTAATCTATGCTAGTGACTAAGGAATCTAGCAATATATATCTTAAATCAAACATCAACAACATATATGGGATAGAAAATCAGCTTGCATTAGAAATATGAAGAAGTTAACAACCAAGCCTTAGTGTTGACATGCATCTCCATGAAACCAGCTCTTCATCCCCAAAAGCTCTGACTCTAGCTCTCTATGCTCTCTCCAAATGATCTTGGGCCAAGAATCAATCCAACAGCATAACAATACCTTCAATGTTCTCTCCTCAACCATGGCTATGAGCTCATATTTATAAGGCTAGATGGATAGAGATGGTTGAGAAATGAGTGGATGAGGTGGCCTCTAAGATCCTAGGATGAGGGATCTCGAGCTCAACTAACCCACAATAGTAGGGATAAGGGATATCTCGAGGCTTATCATCTAGAAGTCTCGAGAAGCTTCTCTTTTTCCCTTTCTACCTAGGGTACCGTGCTTCTATTTCTATGACAGAGCGGTTCTGGTAATAACGGCCTATGGACTAAGGGTGACAGGCAGTGGCACCGCTTGTGGAAAACCGATGAAAAGCGTTGTGAATAGGGGTACCTCTCCTGGATAAAGGGGCACGAGCGGTGTTGAGAATTTGTATGATAGACTGATAAAAAACCATTTAGTCTTCACTCCAGAATCTGGGATTCAGGGCAAGTAGGTATGTCAAAGGTCTTATCACATGGTGGTGACAGGATTTTAGTATAACACTCTAGAGGTGATTAGTCTCTAGAGGAGACTTAATAGCTTTATCCATCTCAAATGACCATGGTTAGTACATCACATATTATCATCGCTTTAACAAGTAAAGCATTTCCACCTCTATAATTAGAGGTCCACCTCAATGGGTATCCATTCAATGGATGGTCTCCTGAGGATCATGACTTGATACAACATAATTCCATCTCCATAATTGGATATCCATCTCATAGGGTGTCATCTATGAGAGTCATTGAATTGATACAACACAAGTATACAGTCTTGATACAACACAAGACTACATCACTAGTTAGCATCCCACCTTAACACATGACGATATAGATGGGACTTCACACAACATAAGTCCCAACTCAATACAATACAAGTCCGTAGAATGATTCATGATATGTACAATCAACAAGACACGCCCCCACTCCTCC
>LPNX010467057.1:56489-106855 GCA_001517045.1 Pseudotsuga menziesii | reverse complement strand
TGGAGGTATTTTCCAATATTTTTTGAAAATAGGGGTATTGTTTCATATGCCACGAACGAACGTGCTATGGCATAGTTTCACTAAGTGAAGACCCCGTGTTTTAGAGGGCATCTATGTGGGAGATTTAATAAATGTGGACTATGGTTTTAGAGGGCGTCTATGTGGGAGATTTAATAAATGTGGTTTCAGTCCAAGAAGGTACCGCATATTGTGTTTGACATGCTTGACATGGAAGTTACTTATGGTGTTAGTAATTGTTTTATCATGCAGTTTTATAGTGAGGTCATGGGTGGTTGGGTTGGCGGTTCCAAGCTTGGGCACAATCATCTTGTGCTTGGAGTTTGATGTCAAGCTATTGATTGATTCCAAGGAAGTTCAAGAGAAGCAAGGGTTGGGTATCATCGGTCTTGGGATAGTGGAGAGGGATGCATTTTGTTAGTGGGGAATATGGTTTGCACTCGTGTGACTATGAGATCAAGGATGGTTGACGCAAAACAAGAGTTTTATCAAGAGGTGTAAAAAAAAACATGTACAAACATTCAGAAGCATATACTGTTGTATTAAAAAATACATGTACAAATAAATAACATCGTATAAAAAATTACATGAACAAATCCACAAACACAAACATGTTATAAAAATCCACAAACACAAACATAGAATTGCAAGCCAAAAACATGTATAGGTACAAACATAACCACACATATAAAACATGTACAAACATCTGTTTTATAAGAAAATATGTGTACAAATAAATAACATTGTATAAAAAAATATACGTACAAAAATCCACAAACACAAACATAGAATTGAAAACCAAAAACATGTACAAACATCCACATAGTAATATATATAAAGTTGCATACAAACAACATATACAAGCATCCACAAACGTATAGTGTTGCATAAAAAATTACATATATAAAAATCCACGAAAATAAACATAGAATTGCAAAATAAAAACATGTAAAATAGATCTACAAACATAAACATAGAATTGCAAATGAAAAACATGTATAAAGATCCATAAATATATTGATTTGCTGTCAAAAGAAACATTGCAATCTAAAAACGTGTATTGTCAAAAGAAACATTGCAATCTAAAAACATGTATAACGATCCAGAAATATATTGATTTGGATGTAAAAGAAACATGGTTAAAGATTTATCTACATATATTAAAAATTATAAAATCCATATTAATATGGAAAATTTTGAAATAAATGTTAGATTATAATTTAGTTTATATATATATATATATATATAAATGTTATTTTTAATATTTTTAAATTTATAATATTTCATAAAAAAATACATTTACAAAAGTAATCATAAAAATAAAAACCGTTATTGTATTCAATAATGATAAAAATATTTTCATTATTAAAATGTAAAATATTTTAAATAACTAAACAATTCCACATGTAATTCTAATTTTAATAAATTAATAACATTTATTCCATATTAAAAAATTTCAAATGGACTCAAATCAAATACAATAAATATGATAAATAAATAATACTCATTTTTGCTATCATATACATTCTAGTAAATACTCATTTTTACTATCATACATTTATAATAATAAATATAAATACATTTTTTTCTTATATTTATTTATTCATTCAATATTTTACATTCTCTTAAATTCTCTTTTTGACGTCTTTACATTTTTCTCTTTGGTTAAGATTCAAGTGAATGTTGACGAACACCATTACCATCATCAATAAACCATTCATTTTATAATATTAATAGTTTCTACTAATTTATTGTTATTATGTTTTATTGTTTTAAATAGAAATTATGAAATTTTAATTTCTCAATAATTTTTTTAAATATTCTTAATTTTAAATTTATAAATAAATATTATCATCCATTACTAAACAATTCCACTTGTAATTCCAATTTTAATAAATTAATAACATTTAATTTATATTAAACAATTTCACATAGAATCAAATACAATAAATATGATAAAGAAGTAATTAAATATATAAATGTTAAAATATAAATAATAATAATTTAATAATATAAATATTATGTTAATAAAAAATACATAGATTTTCACAATTATTATAAATATGTAGTTTTTTAAAGAAAAACATATAATAAAAATAAAATATTTTATAAATAAAATACTAATACACTTTCATTCTAGAAATCAAATATTTATAATAATGAATATAAATACAATTTTTTTTTACTTTTTCTTATATTTATTTATTCTGTTTTTTTTCTTCATTTTTCTCTTTGACTAAGATACATTGGACCAAGTGAATATTACCATAATCAATAAATAATTATTTTATAATATTAATAGTTTCTAATAATATTATTTATTTATTTTTCTTTATTATTTTAAATAAAATTACGAAATTTTAATTTCTCATAAATTTATATTAATTTTCTAAATATTTTGAATTATGAATTATGAATTTATAAATAAATATTATCATCTATAAATTATTTTAAATATTATGGTAATTGATTATGATATTATTTTAATTTAAGATGTCATAATTAATATTTAAATATTATAAAATATAGATTGCAAATACTTTAATTGAATTAATAATTTACTTATTTTAATTACATTAAAACTTGTTTATGGGGAATAGAGCAAGTGGTAAAGTTGAAATTGTTGTAAATGGAAGGTTTTGTGATTAAATTCCCCAAACTTCATGGTTCGGGTTTTGTGGGTATTGTGGATGCACCTAGCTAGATTTGATCCTTGGACTTCATGTGACACCAGTGAAGACTAAAGCTCAAGCTCAAATTTACATACATTAAAAAAATCATATTCTAAAAACTTTATTTTAATTATTGGTCTCATTTTGTTATGTTATATCGTTTTTTTTATTATAACAAAAACGGTTATATTAATATGATTGGTTCAACTTAAATACGCTGATCAGGAGTACAGCGATCCGCTAAAACTCCCCATCCTTAGACAGAAGGCAAATTATGGAGGAATTTCCAGACTTATCTTTGAATTAACCTTGAGTTCATAGCACCCTATATCTATGAATTTATTAGTTGCTTTGTCTGCCCTCATATTAAGCTCCCTGAGAACATGAAAGAATTCAATCTTCCTGAACCTTTTGATCATATATCTGATTCTTTTTAACAGTCTTCCATTCCTCTCATTTTTTCCCCTTCCTCCTCTCACTGCTTGAATAATTAGCCTCGAGTCTCCGATAACCACAGCTTCATCCGCTCCTACTTTTTGCACCTGCTTAAGGCCTTGCCAGAGCCCATATGCTTCTGCCGTATTATTAGAATCGTGTCCTATGTTCCAGGAGTATTCAATTTCAACTTTCCCTGTGGGGCTTATGACAACTCCTCCTCCTCCCGCTTTCCCCGGATTCCCTTTTGAAGCTCCATCAAAGAACAATTTGAATATCTTTCTTTCTCTTAACCAGTTTTCGAATTGGGATTTGTCCATTCTGATTTCCCAATCCTCCAAATTTTTGATGGCTATGCTGTTATTTTCCTGAATATTGAGACTTTGCATCCATTTTTTTTCTTTTCCTGTCAACTCGGCTTTGTTGTACGGAATCGTGGTGCTTATTACCACCTCACCAAGGAGACCATTGATTTTGATAGTTACCTTCCACATTGGTTGACTTCTATTCTGAAAAATTCTCTGATTTCTTTCTATCCAGATGCACCAGCAAAAAATTTTAGATAGTTTCAACCAGCATGCTGTCACACCATTTTTTTTACCCAGCTCGCCCTTGTACATTTTTTCCCAATTGATGAAGAATTCCTGATTACTTCCATTCCATTGAAACCCATCTTCTTCATTCATCATTACTTCCTTCCAGATTGAGACAGAATATGTGCAGTTAAAAAAGAGATGAGCCATAGATTCTGAGTTTCCAGCACAGAGAGGGCATCTGAATGGGCCTGCTATCCCCCTTTTCTCCAGATTCTCTTCGATCAACAATCTTTGGTGAATCAATGTCCAAGTGAACACATCAATTTTGGGTAGCATTCTATTGTTCCAATTGTGATTCCATATTGTTGGGTTCACTGGCACATTATAAGATGTTGCATACACGTTGTACCCATCAGCCATTGTATAGATGCCTGTTCGATAGCCCCAGCCACGCCTATCTTTCGGGAAGAGGGAGATCGGTGCTATCCTAGCCAAGTGATTGAGCAGTTTCAGTTTATCAGTCTCCAACGCATCTGGACAGTCCGACATTACCCATGATATCCAACGATGTGGGTAGATTACTTCCCAGTCTGAAATACTCCATAGCGTTGACAAAGCTCTCGCCTCCATCCAAGATTGCAAACGGGGTAGGCGAGGAGGGAGTTTACCAAGGATCGAGTCCTTCCAGAAGTTAATGTCTTTCCCATTACCCGGTATCCACCATAACTTTTCGATAAAATGAGACAGTGTTTTTTTACATAGTTTGAAGATGGGGGACCCCTTTGTCTTCACGTGGTCTCCTTCCAGGCATCTAAGCCTTGATCCTGGGAAGTATTTAATTTTAAGAGCCCGACTACACCATGATGGCTTAGGATTTAGCATATTCCAGAGTAATTTGGCCCCAATGGCCAAGTTTTGATAATTGAGGTCTCTGATTTGAAGTCCTCCCTCATTTCTGGGCAGCTTGACGGTTTTCCAGCTTACCAGAGCATACTTTTTACCTCCCCCGTTGCTCCCACCATTCCAGAGAAAGGACTTCAGTAATACCTCTATTTGATTTATGATTTTTCCCAGTTCTAGGAGCAAAGAGCATTGGTAGAGCAAGTAGCTGTTCAGGACAGCTTTAATTAGAACAACCTTCCCCGTTAGATTTAGCCATGCAGTCCCCCATCCTGATATTTTATTTTTTATTTTTTCCACTATAGGATTCCACTTCGAAGACTTGGATTTTATTTTGACAATAGGAACCCCTAGGTATTTGAATGTGTCCCAGCTTACAGCTCCATTCATATTTAGAATTCGGGATATATCTGACATTTCCCTCGGATTAATGTTCCATCCATAGATCTGACTCTTCCTGAGATTAATTTTACTTCCTGAGGCCTGACAATAACGGTTCAGTTCAGCTTTGAATCGACGAGCTATGATCTGGCTGGAACCTCCCATTAAAATAGTATCATCGACAAACTGAGAGTGATTAATATCTTTGATTCCTCTGGCCAGCCTTATGCCTGGCAGCTCCTGCTCTAGTCCAGCGTGTTCCAATTGGAAACTGAGTACCGAGGCCTGAATGGCGTAGAGTAGGGGTGAGAGCGGGCATCCTTGCCTCAGACCTCTCATAGCTTGGAAGAAAGGGGCAGCTCTTCCGTTAATGAAGGGGGCAATCCAAGGCTTGCTAATACAGGCCTTGACCCAAGAGACAAATTTGGGAGCAAAACTGAATCTCAGCATTACCTGAAGGAGGAATGAATGGCTAACTCTGTCAAAAGAATTTTCCAGGTCTAATTTTACCACCATTCCTTTATCTCCATTCTTCAGGCTAGAATGGATGGCTTCCTGCACTAAAATGACATTGTCCCAAATTTTCCTTCCTTTGATGAATCCACCTTGATTCTCTGGGATAATGATAGGCAGGATGTGCTTTAATCTGGTAGCCATGAGCTTAGTTATGATTTTATACCCTATGTTACATAATGAAATTGGCCGGAACCTATCAAAAGTCTTAGCATCTTTCTCCTTTGGAATGAGGGCCAAGAAGGTTGAATTCGTACTTCCTTTGATCTTACTACAGCTCTGAGACTTTCTGATCATTTTGAGTAAGTCCTTTTTAACAATGTCCCAGCAGATAGATATGAAGTTCACGTTATACCCATCTAGTCCTAGGGATCTATCCTCCTCCATGGAAGCAACAATATCTTTAATCTCCTCCAGCGTGATGATTTGGTTCAGATGGTCATTGTCACTATTGTTTATTGAATTGGGGACAAGGTTCAAAAGCTGGCCGTCGCTAGGGGTAGGCTGCTCGGTGAACAACTCGCTGAAGTAGTTGGTGGCTTCAGCTTTAATTTCTTCAAATTGGCTGATTATCTTATCATTGATCTGAATCTCACAGACATTATTCTGATTTTTCCTTACCTCAGTCAATTTGTGGAAGAAACTTGAATTTCTATCTTCATCTCTCAACCATTTACATCTAGATTTGAGGCGCCACCATTCAGCCTCTTCTCTGCACGCCGCGTGAAGGTTCAGCTGCAGATTTGTCTCTTTTTGAATGTCATTTATAGTCACATCTTTATCCTCCATGTCGGCCTGGTGCAACTCCAGCTCGTGGGTGGCTTGAAGCTTGGCAGAGTTTGGATTTGGGATCGTTTTAGCCCAGTTCTTCAATGTTTTTTTGAGCCTCCTCAGCTTTTCCTCCCATACAAAGAAGGGAGAGCCGGTAACCGGATGGGCCCAAGAGTCTGCTACAATCTGAAGGAATTCATCACGCTTGGCCCACATGGAGTTAAATCTAAACGGAATGGGTCCCGGATTTTTTTCTTGCACCATTTCCAAAAGGATGGGCTTATGATCAGAGCCTCCGAAGGGAAGGATTTTGGAGGATATAATCAGGCCTAGCAGGAGGAAGTTATCCTGAACCAAGAATCAATCAAGTCTGGCCGCAATGTGCCTGGGCCCAAACCTCCTATTGGTCCAAGTATATTTCCCTGTAGAAGGCTTGATATCGATGAGGTCCCAGGTCGTAATGATGTCTTCCACTATGTCTATAATGGGGTCTGTAGAGCTAGAGCCCCCTCTTTTTTCATTTTGACTTAGAATGAGGTTCAGATCCCCAGCCAATATTATATTACCCTGCAGATTATTTCGTTCTTCACGGAGAAGATTCCAGCAGTTTATTTTTTCACCATAAGAATTAGGAGCATATATGTTAATTATACTTACCAGAGAGTTGGTGTCTTTTTGTCTCAGCACTGTGAGGATCCAATGAGTGCTTTTTTTGATGACCATAGCTTCAAATTTCCTGTCATCCCATAGGGTTCCTATACCCCCAGATGCTCCTCTGGAGCTTAAAGCAGCAGTGCCTTTTTTTTTCCAAATTTTTTTACTGGTTTGGAGGAATGTTGTCTCCTCCAGCTTGGTTTCTTGAATCAACAAGATGTTTGGTTGGTGAAGAGAGATTAAATTTAGCATAGCTTCTTCTTTTCCTTTGCTTCTGAGCCCTCTGCAGTTCCAGGAAATAGCCTTCATTACTTACTTTTGGAAGCCGTAGGCATCCCTTTCGAGGCCTGCCCATGCTGACGGGTGTTTCTTGGGTTTTTCAGCAGCTTTTTCAAGGTTAGCTGGGAACCTTGCAGCTTATCCTTGTATGTTGCTTGCTCCCGTACTTCTTTTCTAGATTTCCTTCCTTTTGTTTTGGTCAATCTTGGGGTTGTTATTTCAATTTCCCCTTCTTCCTCGTCGTCCTCTTCCGAGTCCAGTTCTTCATCAGATTTTCCCTGACTTTCTCCTACTTTAGTTTCCGCTGTGTCTTCCTCATTGTCTTTCCCTTGGTCTGAGATGATTGTTTCCGGTTCTTTGCTCTTTTCATGGCTAGATCTGTCTCTTATTTCTATGGATTCCTCCCTTACTTCCATCGGTTCTGTAGGTCTTGGAGGCTCTTGGAGTTTTTCGGGTGGGCCACTCCCCTCACCTTTCTTGGGGCCCCCACTGGTTTGGTTCTTAGATCTAGATCTGTTCACCCTATGCCATCCTTCCCCCTTCTCCTGCTGGCTTTCCGGAGTTTTAGGGAAGTTTTGGATGAAGTGCTCATACTCATGGCAGCCTCTGCACTTGAAGGGGAGTTGTTCATAGTCCAGTTTTTGAATGTGAGACCAGTTCCCCACCGTGAGGTTTATAGCTTCTGGCAGTCCAGCTTCGAGGTCGACTTCCACGCATATGTGGGCACAAGCATATTGGTCCTTTGGGCTAGCCATGTCGATATATTTTCCCAGTGCGTCCCCTATAACATGTAGGGATTTGGGATTCCAGCAATGCATAGGTAGGTTGGGCATTATGACCCAGACTGGGATCGCTTTAGGGGTGTCAGCTTTTGGGTCGAAGTCCGGCGACCATCCATTCAGGTAAAGACCTTACGGCCCTATGAGGTAGGGCCCATTCCTGAAGATTAGGTCATTGTCGTCTTTGGATTCGAAGTCAAAGAGGAAGTATCCCCTTCCGATGGCATAGGAGGCCACGTTTTTGTTTATTAGCGGTCGCTAGTTTCGTTGAACCCAGCTATCAGTGGTTTTGGGTGAGGGCCACAACCCTGTGAACTGCCCAATCAAGGCTCGATCTTCCAGTGACAGGGCAACCCGGATCGTTTCTTCCGGGGGAAGGGTTACCTCCTGCACATCTTCTATTCGCTTAACAAATTTCGGCAATTCTCTTTTTCCTGATCGCTTGGCATGGTTGGTGATAAGCCTATCGAAGGCTTCCGAACGAGTAGGAAAGGATTCATCCCCTACCTCCTCCACCATCTTAATGCCCCTCCCACTCCAGGCCAGCTTCAATGCATGGATTCAGGGAGAGGGCCTCCACAACTTCCAACAGCTACGACCAGCTTAGGCAGCCAATTGCATGCAGCCTTTGGATCAGGCTTGTCTTGGATCTCACACTCAGAGCAGCCTCGGCCAGGGCTGCATCCTCCTCCTTGTCTCATCCAGATCGCCCACTACGAGCTTGATCAACAGCTCCCCTGCGCAGCGATCTTAGGACTATGTTATATCGTTTTTATTTAGAATAAAAATTATAAAATTTTAATTTATGATAACTATTATTATTATGAGTCTATATCATAACTAATATTATGATTATAAATTTAAGTTTTTATCACTATAATTTCATTAATAAAAATTATATTTTTTAATTTACTTTTTAATAAATTTATAATCTCATTAATAAATTTTAAATTTCATTATAAACATAATAAATATCCTAATAAATTTACTTATATTATAATTTTATTAACCATTTTAATTTTGATCATTTTAAAAATTAAAAGTAAAATTGAAATTTTATTGTTTATAATAATTTTATTTTTAATAATTTTAACTATATAATTTTTTATTTTTAGTTATGATTTTATTATTAATTACAAATTTTTTTCTTAATCATACTTGTTACAATGTATTTATATAATAAATTTATTTTTCAAATTTAATTGTTTAATTTTTTTACTTGATGAAATATTATAATCTTTGTTACTAAAATATTTTTTATAACTATATTTGAAAAAATTGAAATAAATAATATTATTAATGCATTAAATATATATTTATAGATTTGAGAGCTTTTCTTGGCTTTGAGATTTTAGGATCTCTACTAACAAGCCCAACCACTTATGGCCTAAAAAATTGTGTGTTGTTGTTGTTACAAGGATAATCTATGCTTTGTTCGTGTTGTTACAACAGAGGGGTTGTTTAAAACTTTTAAAATTTACATTTATGTATTTATTCAATTGATTTTATTATAGTTATGATGTTATCTAATTTAATAAAATTTGTAAAAATGATGAATTATATTTTAGTTTATCCTAAATTTTGATAAAAAAAATAAATAGAATAAAAGAACAACAAAATTAAAACAATAATATTTAAAAAGAAAATTTTGAAACAATTAAAAAAGAAATAACAAAACAAAATGCAAAAAATCAAAACTATTTCATCTCACAAACACACCATTGCATTAGTAAAAAAATTATTTCATCTAACAAACATAGAAAATTGCATAGCCCCAAGAGTTAGCTCAATCGGTCGAGTACTCGTAGTTAGGCCTCCCAGCATGTGAGGTCGCGGGATCCATTCTCATCGACTCTCTTGGGGTTAGGCATGCAACGGCTGCGAGTATGAGGCTCCTTCGGGTGGGTCCGCCAGAAATTATTCCGTGGATGTAGCCCGTCGGTCAAGCCGACGCGTGAACCACAAAATTGCATACAAAAATACATTACTCAATCCAACAAACATAAAAATCATTTCCTCTAACAAACACACAATTACATACAAAATACATGTATAAAGTTCTCAAAGACAAACACATAGAGTTGCATACAAAAAAACATGATTTCATTTAACAAACATAAAAAATCATCCCATCTAGGAATAAATAGAGTATATGTACACAGATTTCAAACACAAACAAAGAGTCAAACACAAACACATAGAATTGCATAGAGAATACATGTGCACAGATTTTAAACACAAACATAGAGTTGCGTGGAGAATACATGCACAAAGATTTCAAACACAAACACATAGAAAAAAAAATATGATTAGAATTTAAAAAAGATGCAATGAAGTTTATTAAAGTGAGATAAATTTTGAAATTAGTTTGTGCAAAAACATTAAGTGGAAATTGAAGTTTATTTATATTTAAGTAAAATAGATTAGAATTTCAAATATATGTAATGGAGCTTATTTATGTGTTAAGAAATTTTTAATTTTTAATTTACTTTTTAATAAATTTTAAATTTCATTATAAATATAATAAATATCATAATAAATTTACTTATATTATACTTTCATTAACAATTTTTCAATTTAAGCATAATAAACTATCCTAATAAATTTACTTATAATAATTTTAATTTCAAAATCATTTTAAATATTTATACTTAAATTTCAAATTTTATTGTTTATAATAATTTTATTTTTGATCATTTTAACTATTTAATTTTTATTTTTAGTTATAATTTATTATTAATTACAAATTTTTTATTATTAATTATACTATTACACATTAACTTTAACTTACAATATATTTATATAACAAATTTAGTTTTTAAATTTAATTGTTTAATTTTATTTTATAAAATATGATAATGTTTAAGTTACTAATTTTTAATAACTATATTTAAAAAAATTAAAATAAATAATATTATTAATGCATTAAATATATATTTATAGATTTGAGAGCTTTTTTTGGCTTTGAGATTTTTGGATCTCTACTAACCAGACCAACCACATGAAGGTGAAAGCTCATATGGTCTCAAAAACTGTGCTTTGTTGTTGTTGTTACAAGAGAGCGATAATCTATGCTTTGTTCTTGTTGTTACAACAAAGCGAGTTGTTTAAAAATTTTAATTTTAATTTATTTATGTATTTATTAAATTAATTTTACTATAGTTATGATGTTATCTGATTTAATAAAAGTTGTAAAAATGATGAATTATGATGTTATCTTGTAAAAATGATGAATTATATTTTGGTTTATCGTAATTTTTTATTAAAAATATAAATAAAATAAAATAAAACTAAAAAGTTAAAACAATAATATTAAAAAAGAAAAGTAAAAACAATTAAAAAAGAAATAATAAACAAATTTTGAAAAATTAAAACAATTTAACAAGAAAGAATAAAACAAAATAGGCTTTTATAGAGCATATATTTATTATTATACTATAAATAAGTATATATAAATACAAAATTTACATACATTTAAAAAACACCTAAAAAAAAAGTATAAACTTATAAATGTACACAAATAATTTTTATTTTACAAAGATTTACTTACCTAAATATGCATATAACAAAACATTATTTCATACAACAAACATAAAAAAACATTTCATCTAACAAACACACAATTGCATTAATAAAAACATAGAAATTATTTCATTTAACAAACATAGAGATTATCTCATCTAACAAACACATAAAATTGCATAAAAAGAAACATTATTCAATCTATCAAACATAAAAATCATTTCATCTAACAAACACACAATTGCATGCAAAATACGTGTAAAAAGTTCTCAAACACAAATACATAGAGTTGCATACAAAAAAACATTATTTCATCAAACAAACATAAAATCATCCCATTTAAGAATACATAGAGTTGCATGTAAACAAATTTCAAACACAAACACAAAGAGTTGCATAGAGAATACATGTCCAAAGATTTCAAACACAAACACATAGAGTTGCATAGAGAATACATATACAAGTATATCAAACACATCTCAAAATAACTCTAAAATAATCTCCAAAAACACTAAAATACAATAAATATAAATAATTACAATGCATAATATAAATACTATATAAATTATAAATAATAGCAAGTAATAATATAAATACTATATATTATTATACTAAATACTATATATTATTCAATCCAACAAACATAAAAATCATTTCATCTAACAAACACACAATTGCATACAAAATATATGTATAAAGTTTATAATCACAAACACATAGAGTTGCATACAAAAAAACATTATTTCATTAAACAAACATAAAATCATCCCATCTAAGAATACATAGAGTTGCATGTACACGGATTTCAAACACAAACACAAAAAGTTGCACAGAGAATACATGTACAAAGATTTCAAACACAAACACATAGAGTTGCATAGAGAATACATGTATACGTACATCAAACACATCCCAAAATAAATCTAAAATAATATATATACCCAAAAACACTAAAATACAACAAATATAAATAATTGTGCAATGCATAATATAAATACTATATATAAAGAAAGTTGAAGAGGTGTAAAATTAAAAAAAAAGAACACCAACAAACAAGAGTAAAAATGTGAAAAGAAATTATTAAAGCAAAATAAAGATAAATATAATTAGAATTTAAAATAAATGTAATGAAGTTTATTTATGTGTGAGATAAATTTTGAAATTAGTTTGTGTGAAAACATTAAGTGGAAATTGAAGTTTATTTATATTTAAGTAAAAGTGATTAGAATTTCAAATATATGTAATTAAGTCTATTTATATGTTAAGAAAATTTTGAAATGATTGTATGAAAGCATTAAGTAGAAAATGAAGTTTATCTATATTGTAGAAATTATAAAATTAGTTTATGTAAGAGAACTAGTTAAAAATGAATGTGAAAAAAAACATATTACACCATAACACTATAAGAGACTACTCTAAAAATGATGGGGCGCCCCACCATCTAGAGCATTTGGATGGGTTTAATCCCATCCCCCAAAAATATAATTTTATATATTAAGAATAATATGTTTGTAAGTTTTTGTTTTTACAACAATCTAAAAAATAATAAACTATACAAGTCTAGTGTAAATGACTTCAAAGTGTTCTAAATATAATTGAATTAATGTTCAAATAATGCTTGCGAATAATATTGAATCAATGTTGAAATGATGCTTGATACCTGAAAAGATAACAAACCAAAACAAATATGAGATGCATCCTTATTTAAATATTGCTTTGAAAAAAACACTTGAAAAAGATAAAGATATTACCTTTCTCACTTTATTAGTTAACATTCTTAAAACATATACCCAAAAAATCCATATATTGCAATTCTATCCGTACAATAAATCAATGCTAAACAACAAAACAAATCATATATCAAACATTCTTATTTAAATATTAAAAATATGAAAAAAAATAATAATCATTGCATCCTTAATGTCCATTAACATTCTCCCCAAAAAATTTGTGTTTATTAATATTCTCCAAATTGTATACCCTGTGCATAAGCCAACTTTTAAAAAATATCATAAACATATGTAAACAAATCTAACATATTAATAATAAACATATTAAACCGGGGCTGGGTTCTAAGCGGCGTTTCGATGGGGCGTTAGGGTTTTGCTTGACTTGGCCTCGGCCTGAGTGCAGGACGCATCCTGTCAGTGTATTGGTGGGTTTTCAGGTCCCCTGTTGTCGTCTGCATTACCTCTCATGATGAATCATCTTATACATCAGGGTTTACGGCAGCGGTCGAGGTAGGGTTCTTTTCGTTGCTTTGACGGACGCTGGTGGGAGAATTTTTCACTGTTACTAGGGTAAATATCTTTTTACCAGCGATAGGTGGCAGTGTTCCGGGCATATTTCTAAGGTGGGCACATCTTATTTTTACCATTCAACTGTGGAGGGTTTTCACCGGCGGTTATCATGGGTATGGAAGACGCAGTGGATTATTCTGCGGATCCAGTGTCGGAAGGCGTTTTTCATTTTTCGTCAGGTGGTTTTGGGTTTGGCGACTCAGGTGCACATAATTGCTGGGGCGGTGGTTTTCTTCCGGCTTCTCTGCACTCGGATTCAGGGGGGGGGGGGCTTTCTCTCCATCAACTTTTTTCTCTGATCTACCATCTTTTGCGCATGTGGAACCCGCTGTGCTTCCGGTGCCTGAGGTAGCGCGTATATTGGCTTGTAATAACCTTTATGTGGAGGAAGTCTCCTCTTTGGGTGGTAGTTTTTCTAGACCAGTGGGTGCGGCTAGTGCGACAGAATCTTAGGTTTATATTGCTGGGTGTCTGGATCTACATGAGATCGGTTCTGATATAGTCATCGAACAGGGGGATGGCGGAAATGATCCTGTGGCATCCATGGGGGGGCGTGAGTTTCCTGCTGAGGATGTTATTTCTCCGGGACTAAGGGAGACTGGTGGTGGCTCGGAACCTTTGGGGGCTAGGGGAGTGGATCGTGGAGCTAATAGGAACCGTAAGGCCTTTGTCAAGAAGTGGAGGGTGGCATGCTCCTATGCGCTGGGGGAGGACATCAGGTGGTCACAAATAGTGCAGATGGCTTCTTTGATAGTGGTTGGGAAAATCATTGGGAAGAACGTTTCTATACCTGTGATTGAGAATTGGGTGAAAACCTTCTGGGCTGAACATTTGGGGGATATTCCTGAGCTGGAGGGTTTAACGAGGGGATGGTTTGCTCTAAATTTCACACAGCAGGAGCATGTTAGCTGGGTACTTGTGAGAAACTGGACCATTGAGCAATGTCCTATTTTGCTTAAAATTTGGACTCTGACCTTTGATGCTTCTTGTGAAAGGGTGAATGAAGTGCCAATTTGGGTTCGACTTCTGGGATTTCCGAGGCAGTATTGGACGGAGGAACATTTCACTTGTATTGGTAACATCCTGGGGACATTCCTGGAGGCGGATTTGTCTTTTAAAATTATGAAATTGCGCAGGGTGGCCCGGATTCTCATAAATATCAATGTGCAGGAGGGTTTATATGAAGAGATACATCTCTCTTGGGGAAATACTTTCTTCAATCAGAGGTTGGATTATGGAAATATCCCGTTTCGATGCCGCCGTTGTCATGCTTATGGTCACCTGGCGGTGGACTGTAGTCTTGGGGTGCGCACGATTAATGGTCGTGGTACTCAGCGGGGTTCTCGTGGGACTGGTTCTAGCCGTGGGGTGTCCTCACCGTCTTTGGGACCCTCTTCGTCAGAAGCTGAGGAGATACACATGGAGATGGAGGTTCCAGAAGCGACTGTGGTGGAGGGAACTTTGCTCCCGATGGCTGTGGTTGAAGGGGTGGCTACTGAAGAACATCTGGTTCTGGGGCTGGCACCACCGGGTATCACTTCTTTTGCCCCTTCTCCGTCTTTAAATGTGTTTACAAATATTTTTCATGTTTCTAGGATGGATTGGATGGGGGAAAAACTAAAGAACCTTGCTATTTCGCAACTCCCTATTGTGGCTACCACCCCTTCATCTGCTGTATTTTTAGAGGATGTTCCTTTGTTACCCCTTGTCCTTGATGTCGATGGGTTTGGGTCTCCTATCCAACCCACACCTTCTGAATCGGGGTATTTCCTTAGGTCGGGGAAAAATATCCTTTTTGGGGGCTTAGGAAAGGATTCACTACCTGTGTCCCGTGGGAGGGGACAAAAATATTTCCTGGCTAAGGCACAGTCTCGAGCTCAGAAGGATATGACCGAGGGAAAACAATGATCTGTCAAATGGGCACTTAGAGTAGTGCAGGCCCAGAGGAAGGGTCGTCAATGAAGATCATGTCCTTCAATTGTCGAGGTCTGGCAGGTCCCCTTAAAAGACCTGCTCTACGGTGGGTGGTCGATTTGGAACACCCAGATATTATGTTGTTATAGGAAACTCTTGGTGTTGGTGATGTGATTAAGGAGAAGTTGGAGAATTGGATTTTGGGTTGGAACTTTGTGACCTTGGATGTTTGGGGTCGTTCGAGAGGTGTTGCTATGGGTTGGGATACTCGTGTGGTAAAAGCCCTGAATATATGGGGTTTGGATTCGGTTTTGGGAATGACTGTGTAAGGACTGGATCATGGGGAGCCTATTAATGTCTTCAACATTTATGGTCCTTATATTAATCGCATTCCTTTTTGAGATAATATTTTTTACCTGGATTTGTTTTGTGGTGAAATGGCTATTATTGGAGGTGATTTAAATTTTTCTCTAGGACAGGCTGAGGTATGGGGGCCTTTTGCTCGTCTGAACCTACTTTCTGAATATTTGTCTCAGAAGCTCATTGAGAGAAACTAGTTGGATATTGAACCGGTCAAACTTAAGCCGACTTGGCATAACAATAGGTGTGGGGATGGTCATGTGGCTAAGCGACTTGATCGGTTTCTAATTACTGAGAAGATGATGGATCGTCAGCATTATCTGAAGCAGTGGGTGGGATGTGGCGGTTGATTTGATCATCTTCCCATATTTTTGGAATACAGGAATGGTCCTGTAAAACCGCCCAGTCCTTTAAAATTTAACAAGACTTGGTTGAAGGATGAATCTTTTCGACTGTTGATCCTTTCAAATTGGGTCCCTTTTAATCCGGATAATCGACTGTATGTGGCCTTTCATTTTGCGAAAATTTTTGCTCGGATGAAGAGGCTCATTAAAAATTGGGCTTTGGAAAAGCGAAGAAGAGATGATTATGAGCTGAGGCAGATTGAAAAGGAAATAGCTGCCATCATGGACTTGGAGGGTGGGGGTATGTTGAATCAGGAATCTAAGGATAATTTGGTAGGCTTGTAGGGATGAAGGAACACTATCCTATTGGAGAAAGAGGAGGCTCGGCGATTAAAGAGTAGGGCTCTTTGGATGGAATGTGGGGATGAGAACACACATTTTTTTCATGCAAATGCTAAGGGAAGGAAAGCCTTGAATACTATTTGGTTCCTGGAGGATGACAGGGGTAGAAGACGAGAATATTTTGAGGAATTGGCAGGGACTGGGGTTGAACACTTTCAGAATTTATTCAAGGCTTCGGCTGGGGCACACATTGCGGAGATCATGCGCATTGCACAAGTCTTTCCATGCTTTGTTCGGGAGGAGGAAAACCTATCTTTATTGGAAGAAGTCTTTGAAGATGAATTGAAAGAGGCTCTTCAGAGTTTTTAGAAGGATAAAAGTCCAGGACCCGATGGATGGACAATTGAATTCTTCACTGATCTCTATGAACTCTTGGGGGCTTATATTCTCAAGGTGGTTGAAGATACATGGCTTTCTGGCAGGATTCCAGCCTGCTTCAATTCGACCTTCATAGCCCTAATCCCTAAGGTGGACAACCCAAAGACTCCTCATGATTTCAGACCTATTTCACTTTGTAATTGTATATACAAGGTGATTTCAAAGGTTATTGCCCGAAGGTTGAAGGATGTATTGTCTAAACATATCTCTGGATAACAATTCGGGTTTTTGAAAGGTAGACAGATTCATGAGGCTATTGGGTTGGCACAGGAAGGCCTCCATAGTATGAAGATTCGCAACCTTAAGGGGGCAATACTGAAGATTGACCTCTCCAAATCATATGATAAGGTAAGCTGGTTATATTTTTGATATGTTACTAATTCATCTTGGCTTTGGGATTGCTTTTGTCAGGTGGATCATGAGGTCTATTACTACTGTTTCTTTCTCTGTTTTGATCAATGGGGCTGCTTCCCCCTTTTTTCATGCGGAGAGAGGCTTGAGGCAGGGCTGCCCATTGTCTCCTTTACTTTTCCTATTAGTTGCTGAAGGTCTGAGCCGACTATTGAAGAAATCACATAGTGAGGGGGGTTTGACCGATATTACTGTAGCACAACAATTGCAGATCACTCATCTTCTGTTCATGGATGATGTGCTAATTTTTTGCTCTGGTAGGGTGCATGATGTGAACACTATTTCAGATATTCTAGGACTTTTTTCTTCCGCGACGAGCATGGAAATAAATGATGGGAAATCTACACTGACGACTCATTGTATAGATAATGAGGAAGTAAGACATGCTTCAGTACTTTTTCCTTTTATTCGTGCATCGTTGGATGAGGTTCTAAAATATTTGGGCTTTTTATTGAATCCCAACAACTATCTGAAGAAGGACTGGTTGTGGCTGATCAAAAAATTGGAGAAGTGATTGCATGCTTGGAGTCATCGCTAGCTTTCTTGGGCGGGGCACCTCATTTTGGTTAAATCGGTTATGGAAGCTATTCCTGTTTATTGGATGTCTCTTTCTTGGATCCCCATGGTTATACTGGAGAAAGCGTGTCGAATCTGTCTACATTTTTGTGGAGAAGGTCAAAGGAAGCCTCGGTTTCTCCTTGGGTTAGCTGGGAGAAGATTTCTAGGCCAAAATCCTTGGGGGGTTGGGGTCTTAAAAACATCTTCCTTTTCACGAAAGCACTGGTAGTGAAAGGGGGTTGGCGTTTGATTCATTCGGAAAACCTGTGGACCAGAGTAATGATCAAAAAATATATCGCACCAGACTCTGTGGTTGACTGGATCAGGAATTCAGAAAAGGGTCATAAGGGTGGCTCGGTCATCTGGAAAGCAGTGACTAAATCTTTTACTGTTATTAAGGATAACCTGGTATGGAAGGTGGGTAATGGAAGGAGAGTGTAGGTGGGCATCGATCCTTGGCTAGGATGCAATGGCAGGTTCAGAATGATTGAGCCATTGGTGAATTCTCTACGACATAATGGCGTACACTTTCTATATCAACTTGCTTCTCCTGTTCAGGAGAATCAATGGTCTCAGACTTGGCGACTGACCACATACTATGAAATCTCAAATAGGGAAGAGGTCGAACTGAATCTATATCTTGGGGCTCTCAATTTTTCCTTGGTACAGCTCAGGGAGGAGGAGGATGAACTCATTTGGAATGGGGCCTCTTGTGGGAAGTATACACCCAAGGATGGGTATATAAATCTCAGTGCACAGAATAATGAACAGGGGACTGAGTGGCGGTGGAAGAAGATTTAGAAACTCCATTTCCCCCCTAAAACGCGCTTCTGGTGGTTTGTTTTAGAAAATAAAGTTCCTTGCTGGGATAATCTTCTTTTTAGGGGATTCAATGGTCCAGGATGGTGTGCTTTGTGCCAGAACGCGGGGGAATCAATTGTTCATTTGTTTCTTTCATGTCCATACTGTGTGGGGGTGTGGGAAGAATGTTGTATCTTGTTGGGATTGGATCCTGCGTTTATATGAGAAGGGGACTCTATCATTCAAGCATGGGAGAGATGGCAAAGACATGAATCGTCGGATGTTATGATTGTGCTTCCACTACTGGTGACTTGGGGAATTTGGTTGGCCAGGAATAATCTTGTTTTCAATGGGAAAGAATGTACTACAACAATTACGACTAGGATGGTGTGTGGGACTGCACTAGCTCTTCCAAAACACTTGAGGGTTAAAAATCAGAGGGAAATCCTGGCACTTGAGATTGATAAGACATCTCCTTGGGGTTTTTTTGATGGTGTTGCGCAGAATAATCTATGTGGAGGAGGTGCTATCCTTAACTTGGTCGAGAATCAGTCTTTTGAATTGATTACTGGGTTGGGGGAGGGTAGTAACAACTGTGGCAAACTATTAAGTTTGAAATTACTTCTCATTTTTGCAGCAGAGAAGGGGTGTAGAACCATTAAGGTTTTTGGTAATTCTTTGAATGTGATCAATTGGGTAAAAAGGATACAAACCTGCAGAGACCTTCTATTATGCAACATATTGCAATCTATCTGGGATGCTATGGAATCATTTGAACTGATTACATACACTCATGTTTATAGGGAGAACAACAGCCAAGCGGACTCAGCCTCGAAGGAGGGGCTCCTGGTAGATCCAGGCATGTGGAAGGTTAAGGAACGATTAGGAGATGATGCTTTTGAATATTATCACCGACCTTTTTTTGAAGTGGTGGCTGCATGAGAACATGTTTTCGGAATGAAAATGGGTCGGGACTTTGTTGGGCTTTGGTTTCTGTATTTTGGAAATGGTTTTATTTTAGTTTTTTGCTATGACTATGACAGTTAGCTGTTTATATATCAGCTATTATATGTCGACGTTATGGTCAGAATGTTAAATGTTGCGTGCATGAAACAGGCAGGACCTGTTTACTTCTTGATATTTTGTTGGACTGTTGGTATTAGAAATCTGATGGATGGATCAAATTGTGCTCTTGTGATTTTATCATGGATGAGTCCTGAACATTGGTTACAAATATGCATGGAATATCTACAAAATGTAATTTTGTTTCTTTACAGATGATATAAAATTATGTTTTTTTTCCTTGGAAAAAAAATAAACATCTTAAACTATTTTTTAAATATTAAAATATAAAAAATACAAATAAAATTTTATTAAATATACTTTAAAATTTTTATATTGAATAAATATTTAAAAAATTCTGAAAGGTTTCAAAAATATTATACATCTAATAAACATATATAAAAATATATATGTGAAAATAAATTAGTAAAAACCATTTCTAACCTGAGTTTAAGTAAATTCAGAATTGTACAAACCATTTTAAACGACTGAAACATGAAATTTCAATCCATGACACAAACCATTTTGAAACATGAGATTTTAGTCGATGACACACTATCTATTATCATATATACCCTCCCTTAATTGCAAAACACATGTATAGGTTTTAGCCAGTGTTTAGGCAGCCATCTTCTACAAGGAGAAAAGAATTTCAATAGCCAAAATTGTCATAAACATATATATTTTAACATACATACATACATACATACATACATACATACATATATATATATATATATATAATTAATAATTTTTTTTGTTGGAGAAATGAATTTCAACAACAAAAACTGTCATTTATTTATGTGAAAAAAATCAATAAAAAACATTTTAAAACTAAGTTTTAGTAAATTCACAATACTTGGTGCTAAAAAAATCTAAGCTTAAGTAAAGTCAAAGTACTTAGTGCAAAGACTATTTAAACAAGTCATCAAAAGCATTTCAAAACTAAACTTCAATAAATTCAAAGTACTTAAAAAAATTAGTAAAAACAAAACTTCAATAAAGTCAAAAAACTTAGTGTTAAGACTAAGACCAAGTCATGGAACAATCATAAACAGAAACATATATTTCAAGTTTCAATACCATTACATAAAATGTAAGTTTGGACTCATGAGCAAATCACCAAAGAGTTTTCATCTCCAGAAACTGCAATTGTATCAATTGTGAATACGGCTATGGCTTCCTTGTATCACCTGTTGTTTCTATGTTAGTCTGTTTATTTGTTTGCAAAGAGGGTTTTCGGTTTCCACTTGGACACTACTAAAGTGGTTCAAAATAAAACACAAGCAACTTTGGCTTATTAAATATCTTTGAAGAATTGGGGAAAACAAAATTTGAACACAGCCCACCACTTCTTTGTCATAACTCCTCATGTTATTTAGTATATATGTGTTTTGTGGTCGATTTTGGACCATAGGATGCAACACATGTATAGCTCTCTAAATGCTCCATTCTAGTCCGAGAGCTGGGATTTGCAAATCCATGTGGAGAATTTGTGTAGCTTTGCCTGTTGCAGGAACTCAAGTCAATTAGTCATCCCAACTTCAGAAAATGGATATGGTTTGATATCCTCTAGATAAGTTAAAACACTCTCTCTTTAATTAAACTTACTCAACACAAGGTCTCTTCATTTAAAAAATGAAAAGTTAAAACACTCTCTCTTCAATTAAACTTGCTCAACACAAGGTCTCTTTATTTAAAAAATAAAAAGGAGTTAAGACCCAATAAGTCCTTGTACACTAGTTTTCATTCACAACCCCCTAAAACTTATGGTACACTCTTCCACAGAAAGGAGAAGAACTCCTTGAAAATTATGAGAGATATACTACGGTAAAGGAAATCTCACGCTACAAACCTGGTCTAAGCCCTGGACCGAGATGGAATAGTTGCAAAGCCAGAATGAAATTCCTCAAAACTTGTGACAATTTCCTCATTTTTAAATCTTGTTGACCTTCACAAGATTAAAAAGTCATTGCAATCTCTCCGATGCTAAATGCGTTCCACTCGTTTATTCTCCATTTTCTAACTCTGTGTTTGAAACTGCTCCATCCCCACTACCTCTGCATTTTAAATTTTGAATCTCCTTCATTTCTAACTCTGTGTTTGAAACTCCTCCATCCCCACTACCTCTGCATTTTAAATTTTGAATCTCCTTCATTTCTAACTCTGTGTTTGAAACTGCTCCATCCCCACTACCTCTGCATTTTAAATTTTGAATCTCCTTCAATATTCAACGTATCTTCTTGCTGCCACTTGTTGTTGTGCCCATCTATGCATTATATATTTACATCTTATTATATATTTACATCTATATGAAGGTAGTGTAGGTAGCGTACCAATCAAACATTGCAGAAAGTTACATTAGTTGGATGGCAGTGCAAGAAATGAAGTGTGTAATTGCATGTTAGTGAAAGAAGTGATGCGTGTTGTAGATGAAAATGCATGCCAGATATTGGTAGCATTGATTATTATACATAAGGCTGTTCACACCTAGCAAACACCCATGTCCCTCCTATCTGGAACCAAATCAATGAGTGTGCAATTGAAACCCAGTGTTTTAACCTACTATAATAGAGATTGGGATTTTCCAATAAACCAATCTGGCCGTCTTCCCCATGGAAATTAAAAAATTCATCACCCAACCTTCCATTACTATGGCTGACGGCCCTTACACTTGCAAAGCAATGATAGAAGTTCATAGAATTGTCTATCCAACATTAAAGAGAAAAGTGCAGAGTGGATATAAACGTTGACTGAACTTCTCTGTCCAAGCTTTGTCAATGATATATTCATTTTAGCAAATATATCAAACTGTATCTGCACTCTACTTTAAGCAATAAAATATTTACACTCTAGGGATGTCAAATGTATATATAAATGCATGTAGAATTATAGCCTCCTTTAGGAATATAATGTTCAATAATAATTCGTTGCAGTTTGTTTAAAAACTAGAGTGATGCTGTTTGGAGGGACTTGTTTAGTTTGAGCCTTATTCTTCCCAATTGTAAAACATTTTTAAAACGATAGGCTGCATCGTTATGGTGATTGTATCATAACCGAGAAGAAATAGACTGTGGTTATTAAGCCAATAGTGTGATTTCGAAATGGTAATTGTGGATACCAACAGTCTGGTCAATAGACAGTTCATACACCAGCAAAATAAATGTTAGAATTCAGGGGCATCCAGTATTTGAAGGAAAATCAGGAATTGATAATAAGATCTGGTAAAGATACAGGGTTGTTGGATCTGATTGACATGTCTGAGAGCTAATGCAAGACTCAAATAGCTCACTGCTAATTTCAGGGCAGATTTAAATATGATTTCAGGGCTTGAATACAAATGTATCCCGGATCGAGTGCATGGTCAGGTTGACTATTAAAAGAATGGGTCAAGAAAACTTATGAAAACCTTAGTTTTGCTTAAGACATCAATTTCTTAACCCATCTTCAGTTTAATGTAAACGCTAAGAGGACAATGGCCCTCTCACGTAGCAGTAGAGCCGTAATACTCATTTAACAATTAATTTTAACTGGGCGCGGCCATTCACCAACGACACAGACAACAGGGATTCATCTTCTCATCCCCCTCAACGCAAAGATAAATAATGTTTATATATAGGCCTCGCCACTTCATCACCGTCCATTCCAACAATTGATATAAATAATAAATAATTTAAAATCAGCAAATGTTTGGAACTCGCAGCCATCTAGAGAGAGGTCTAAAATGAGAGCTTGCATAGGGTAGAAACAAGAAATAACTAACCTGGAAAAGAATTTGCATTGCCCAAAAGTCAAGATGTTGGTTCTCACTTCTCTATCAATTTATAAGCATAAGCATACTACAATTCAATTTATAAGCATAAAAAAATTCAAGGGTCGTGAAAGGGTATAAACAAATGGTCCTCCTATATTGTACGAGGTTTACTGTGACATCTCAGGACTTGTGAAAAGACTGGAACAATCTGAAAATTTGTTAGAGGCAGTTGCAGAAGATAACTTTGCCCTAATTACACTGGATGTTAATATGGAAACTGCTCAATCTTTCAATGGAGAGAGTTACACTATTTCAATGGAGAGAGTTACACTATTTCTGAACTGAGCAAATGGTCCCACTAAAACATGTTTTGGCCACTAAAGATGATTAAGAGAACGTTAACGTTTCTTAGATCATAAACTCTACGGGATTAAACAGACAATAAGACTGTTTCATCTATTTCTAAAACTAACAATGCAAATTCCAATTAATCAGAACTAATTAAGCACATTGCAATTTAACAACTATGACAATAGATTTTTAACCCCACTAATAAATTAATTTAAATTAATTTCACAATGCATAAGAGATTTTTAACCAGAAACCCTAATTGAAAAACCAAATTCAAATCGGGCTTTAGCGCGGTGTTACCCAGAACTAGATAATTTAACGCTATAACTTCTATTACTCAGTGGCAGGGGCCGGGGGTTCCTATTACTTTCGCTCTTGCGATAACTACGACACAATGAAAGATCTGGTGAAGAGGGAGCAAAAGTAGATCCAACACCAGGTTAAGTTGAAGCGACTATAGCATCCGAGGATGCATCTGTGGAGGACAAATTTTTCCATGCATGGCGGGTAGCATTAGGTCACAAATAGTATTGAAGGCATTAAAGAAGTTAATAATAAACTGACTCAACATTATATAATATTTGTTTTTCAGTCAGAGAATTCAGTGCGTCCTCTGGCTGGTGAGGCTCCAAATCATTGAGAATTTTAGGCAAATTTTTTAGGCTCTGGCGAAGAAAAATATGGCACAGATATTACATACTCCCAAAAGGATACCTGCCGAGCTGACAACACATTGCTAAGGGACAGATTCACAAGGAACGCAGGTTAACGGGGAGATGGAGTGACAGAGGGCGGTGTTAGATCAGGTCAAATGAACGAATTTTTAGGCAGTGGATTTCTGAATTTAATCTACAATTCCTATTCCTATCCAATTCCTGAATTTAATCTACCATTTAATGATTTATATTCCTATTTTCAATGAATTCTTGATTTCAATTTAAAATGAATTTCAATTCTGGTTCAAAGAAAACCATCCACATAAAAAAATAAAGCATATCTGTTACTGACCTTGGCATGGCCTGGCCTTGCCTTCTGTTACGGCTTCACAGCATCACAGCACTTGTGATGGACTTGGCCTTCTGTTACTCCATAGCACTCTGTTACAGCTCCATAACATACCTGTTCTTGCCAAAGAAAGTATGACACAAATATTAGATACTCTGAAGTACACTTTCTTCTTACGAATTTGCAAGCAGCTTAAGATAAATTCTCATCCTATACTAGGGCGGAAAGAAAATTAGTTTCTGATTCATAAATATATGTCTAACGACAAGGAAAGTAGTGCGGATAGAAGTAATTATTTGAATCATTACAGAGAATGAACTTATATACACAGATTGTTTATGGATTGATATGTCCACCGGCTATTAGAAGTAGGAGTGGGAGTGCTGAAATTTTGCGGCCAGACTCAACTGAACCCAGGAACCAACCCAACCCAGAATCAATCAATCAACAAATAAGCGTTCAACTAACTTAAAGAAACATAGGAATATCTCAAAAGGATACATGCCGGACCGAAAACACATTGCTATGGGACAAATTCACAAGGAACGCACGGTAACGGGGCCTTAAACAATAAAGGCGACCTTGGATGTGAAGATTTCTTTGCGTCTCCAGCAAACAGGGCAGGGCAGATCACAGTCTTAGAGGGCGGTGTTAGATCAAGCTAAACGAACGAATTCATAGGTTTGGGATTTCTGAATTTAATCTACAATTTCTATTGTTATCCAATTCCTGAATTCAATCTACCATTTCAATTCCTATTTTGAATGAATTTTTTATTTCAAATACAATTTCAATTCTTATTCTAAGGAAACTATCTATATAGAAATAAAACATACTTGTTAATGAGTTGGTTTGGCATTTTGTTACAGCTTCCTCAGACCTGTGATGGATGGTTTGGCTCTCCAGTCCAGAGTAATTTTTTATTGATACTTTTAAATTCAAATTTAGAAAAGATAACCTCCTCTGTTACAAGCTGTAACAAGACACAACACAAATACAGACACAGACTAAACAGATATACACAGACTTAGACAGACAACAACCACACATGACATAGACAAACAGAGACCACACAGACTTAGACAGACAGACAAATCCCAAAGGAAGCTTCCCAAACTCAAAAAACTAAAAAAAGACATGCAGCAAATAACAAATAAGGTAAACAGACATGAGCAAATGCAAATTAAGACATATATATGTCTATCCTCCACAGGAGCACAACGTATGGCTTTTTCAAATCCGATCAGATAGGATTTTTGGATCCAGCCGTTACCATTATCAAAGCCTCTATCAAACTTTGATTTTATGGCTTTTTCAAATCCGATCAGATAGGCTTTTTGGATCCAGCCGTTACCAGAAATGAGAGAGAGTATAACTTTGTCAGGTTTACAATTTCGAATTTTGTCAGCTTTCGAATGAGAGACAAACCATTTCGAATTTTGTCAGGTTTACAATTTCAATTTTTGTTTTTTTACACTGATCTACTTATCATAAACCATTTCCAATTTTGTCGGTTTCTAATTTCGAATTTTTGTGGGACACTGATGCACTTATCAAGTGTTTGCAAGATAATTTCTAAGCATGAGAAGCCATGGCTGTCCTCTATCAATTTTCGAATTTTGAGCGCTTTTTTATTAAAATATATTATTCACTTATCAAAACATTTGTAAAAGAAATTAAATTTTTTATTTATTTTAACTATGGAATTTGGTAGAATGAAATCATGGTTTAACTTTAAGTTTCTATGATTTTTTTCTTAATGTTTCTTTGCTCCTAATGTCTTTTATCCCATAGTAAGATTAGGCCCTAATCATGAAAATACATGTAAACAAAGAAAACCAGTATCTATAAATACCAATGCTCTCGAGTATAGTTTTAAGTCAGACTCAAATTTGGACTTCTTAGTAGTTAAAAAACACTACAAACCTAATAAATAGTTTAGAGTTCATTTCTTCATTTTCTTTTTGAATTTTACATTGTCTCTTATTGGTTGGATTCTTAGGTAGTATAGCTCATAGAGGACCTACTACTGCAATTTGAATAAGGGCTTCTTAGTCATTAAGAAACACTACAAACCAAATAAAATGTTTAGAGTTGGTTAAGTAACTCAAGGTTTATGGTGGTTTATACAAGTGTCAACATGATTTATGTTATGTTTGTGGCACCTCATGGAAAAATGGAAGCCTTTGTTTCAACTATCCTCCAACCACTATTGACCGCTTAATACAATGTCAAGCCCATAATCACATGAGTTCAATATACATATCTATGCAGAGAACCAAATGATTCTTATTAGGTAATTGATTTGTAATTGGACTGCATTTAATTAGTGTGATGATAATTATGTGTAGCATCCCCAAATATATTGCATATATGAATGCACTTCCATGGCAAAGGAGGAGGCACAATCTCTTAACACCATTTGTGCAACAATTAATTCCTTGGAATGGAGGATATAGATGGAATGTTTCAACTAGATGTCATTAAGGTACAAACTTCATCATTTTTACAACCCATTATGGAATAATATGCTCTTATAATCGGTCCTCTAATATGATATATAGGATAAGTTGAAGCAAGTGAGATTTGGGTGTATTTAATCAACTGCTCAAGATAGCATTTAGTCAAATGACTAATTTTGGGCATTACTATTATTACTAGGATTGGGAAAGAGAGATTGATTGGGAGAAAAATATTATGTCCCTTATAAGGACAAGATCGTCTATTAAGGGGTGACAGGGTTTCTATTAGGGTTTAGGGGGTTTCATAGGCATGTAGTGAAAATTCCCATTGAGAATACCTTGTGAAAAAATATTAATGAAAATGCCCCCAAAAAATGCCTTTGTGAAAATGCATGATGAAAACAACTACTTTGAAATAGAAATAAACAAAATAAAATAAAGAGGAAATAAATCATAACCAAGATTGGAAGAAAAAGCTTGTGCATTGACTAGGTCAAGCTCATGGATTAGAGTTTTAGAGGTATGATGTGAAAATGCCAAAATATTGAAACTGCATGGTAAAAATGCCCCACTAAAAATACTTTGAAAATGCTCTCTGAAAGTTTCTTCATGAAAATGTGAGGTGAAAGTGCCCCAATGAAAATGCTTTCGAAAAAATGTTCAATAAAATATATAAAATGATAAATGAATAAAGAGGAAATACATTATAACAAAAAAAAGGAACATGCTGATTAGAGTTTGGGCATACCATGAAAATGTCAAAATCTTGAATATTTCCACTTAAAATGCCCAATTTTGAAAATTCTTGGTGAAAGTGCTAAAATCAAAATTAGATCATCAAATTTCTTGAGATGTGATTTTTTTCTCTAGGTTTAATAAGTTTAAGATAAATATGCTTGATAAATCTAATCTATAGTGTTTTATTACATATTCATACTAAAAGTATAATCATAATACAAAATACTCTGCATGTAGAAGGCATTTTTTGAACCAATCAATTAAGCATAATACGACTATCATGCTACACATATCTAGGGATTTGCTAATTAACCTTTAATATTGTGCCATTTAAGTTTCGATAACAAAATGTAGAGAATACAAGTTTCTTCAAATTTGTAGGTTGGTTTTGATGGCTTTGTAGAAAATCATAGGGTAAATAGCCATCAACCTAGTTAAATCAATTCAATCCATAGTAATGGTTAAAGGTTAAAATTGGTAAGAGAGATGGCAAGGGGGGGCTTTGTGGGTATTTTTTTTAGTTGACTTAAAATATTGTTTCAAGCTTTGTGACAAATTATAATGAATACCAAAGCAATGAAGGAAGTGTGCAATTAAGTAATTATATTCTTCATGTTGTAGGATTATCCAAAAAAGTGTGGGCTGATTCATTATAATAAATAAGCAAGTTTTTTTTTTCTATGGAAGTTTAAGTTTCTCTCCATGGTATCTAATAAGCTTTCTCTTTGCTGTGGAAGTTATAATTTATATTCATGTTATCTAATAACAATCTTGTTGCTTTGTTTTGTTTTTTTTAACAGGAACCAAGAAGATATTATATTATATAAAAAGGATGCAAACAACCAAGCTTACAAAAAAGAGATAAAGCTCTGAAATTCATATTGTTTATCAAAAAAGGCCTGAACGGTTTGTGCTATAATATATAACCAGAGCCTTACTGTTGTTCAAAAAAGTCTTCTGGAACCCTTTGAAAGGTAGATATGAACATAGACACCTAAAATTAAAAGACATAAAAACATAAAATACCATAAAACTGAGGCTACTGCTGCTGCTTGTCCCCTGGAGCTTTCACTGGTTGAGCTACCGAAGTCTCCTCCAATGGATGATCCCTTGCAGGAGAGGTTTGACAGTGGCTGCACTAATTCATGCTCACTAATTTGTGCAAATCTTCCTTCATGTATCCAATGGTATAAGCTCATAAATATCTCTGTGGTTATCTTCTATTCTGGCATCATGGTTTCCCATTTTGCTGGCCATCCACTTAACTTCTTATGCTGTAGAATTTCCTTCTTTAACTCCCTTATTCATGACGTCGTAGAGCTAGTGGAGGTGCTTCTTAATATCCTTTAGAGAAGCCTGCAAATCGTTCATTGTTACATCCTTGTCATGACTGAGCGATATACCAATCCAGCGTGCTCGAAAAATAGAGATTGCACCGCCTGTATGTTGGGCGGCCTTTCCTTATCCTCAATGCTGAGGAGGCCAAGAGCTAGATGATGCAAAAAAGATGCAGAAGGAGAAACAAATGCTGCGTTGTGACCGTTATGACCCAAAAACTGAGCTGGGGGGAAATTATTAACGCCTTCCATGGCTCATGCCGACTTTCTTATCAACCCGAGGGAGGTAGGCTTAGCATTAATACCCATCACTTGGGATGCGACGCCAAAATTGCATGTACGCTAGCTGGTCGTTGGGAAGCTTGCATGCTGCTGGATGTTGGCAAAACATTGGTTGTTGCGTATTCAACAAGGAGGGGGTGCTTCGACCATAGATCCTTGGTTAATGAATAGTTCATAAGATGGGGCGCTAGGAGCAGGACCAATGCCACCCTTCTGCCCCCTTTGAGACCCACAAATGATGCTTATGTTCCTAAGGGACATAACTTGAAGTTTTTAAATTGCCATTCACCCTAGAACTTCTGACTTTTAGCTTAGCCCCTTGATTTGCTAAGATGTCTTCTTCTGAATTATTGCTTCTTAGGATGTGAACAAAGGAGGTTTGAACATTTATAGAGTTTTTCCGGATCCATTCATAAATCCTTCAAATTTTCACTGCTCCTTTGTTTTAAAGATAGATAATTTTGCGGATGACTTGTATAGAGTCTCCCATGACTGTGACTTTGGTGATCTTGTTTTGCATGACCTATTCCATCCCAAAGAGAAGCGAAAGCCATTCGGCTTCATTGTTGGTTTTTTGTCCAAAACCCCAGGCATAAGTTGTTACCTTTTTTCCTTCGTGCTCGAAAATGATTCCACTCGCACCTGCCTCCCCAGGTGTTGCTTTGTTTTTGTTATTCTTTATATTTGATATAATTGAAGATGGATGTTTGCTTTACTTTTTCTATTTTTGGTATAATTTAAGATGGACTAAACATTTTTTTAAGAAACAAGCTTCACTAACCTTAGCACCGATGATATATAGTACATTTTCCCTTAGTTTTGTCAAAGAAATATGAATTGGACACCTTTTAGGACAACTCTTGTTTCTATTAGTGGTTTATAAAGTTATAATCAAAACTCCTTTGTTGTGCCTTGACACCCTATTAGCTTTGAGTTTCCTCAAAATGATTTGTGAGCATTGAGTTTTTAAGTAGTTTTGCTTTTGGTGGCCTCATTACAAGTTGTCTGTTGATGTTGCCTCTTTGGGTTTTCCTTAACCCAAGGGACACCTTTCATAAAATCTCTTAGTTCTATTAGTTGTAATGTTTTTTAAATCTACTCATTTAAGCTAAAGCTCTTATTTCTATTAGTTGGTAATGCTTTTTAAATCTACTCATTTAAGGTAGAAGTATCAAAACTCTTGTTTTGTGTTCATATTTGATTATACTAATTTTTTATGTTGTCTCTTTGGGTTTTCCTTGAGCGAGGGGACACCTTTAAATCTATTAGTTTAAGCTAGAAAAATAAAAACTCTTGCTTTGTGTTCATATTTACTCTTGTTTTGTGTTCATATTTGATTATAACAATTTTTGTCTATATTTTTATTTGTCAATTAAGTCTAATTTGAGTGGTTGCAAAGAATGGTTGTTATACTCCCAACCTAAATTCAAATCTCATAAGTGACACGTTGAACTATTAATGAACATATTGTTGTAATGGCCTAAAATACTTGAATTTTTACACGAATCCTTAAATAATATGTAACCAATGGATTTTCAAAGATTTTAACATTTTACTCTCATCTTATTGTCATCTTATTGTTGGTATTGCCTTTTCAGATTTATGCAAAACACCATGATTACCAACCATCCATTAGTGTGCTCATCTTATTATTTTATTGTTGGTGTTTCCTTTTCTGATTCATGCAAGAACCTCGTTGCATTGAAGAGGTGCATTCTACAACCTAGTAGGGGGAGATGTGTAACTCCTTCTGTGCTCATCCTAGAGATGACACATGTCCTTTTAAAAAAAAACAAAATATTATAAAAAATAACATGTTGGCTCAAATTATATTTAAAACATTTATAAAGGCATATTTATAAAACTACATAAATTCAATAAATTAAAACGCATCCTCAACGTTTACACTTTAAAAAGGGGTTTGAACCTCAAGATATTTGATCCCTATAGGTGCTTAGTAGATCCCCTTTTAAGATGGATCTATCCTAGTTATGTCCAACCATAAACTATTGATTTTTCTTACAGACATTTCACAAATCATTGCAATAATAATAATAATAGATCTAAATGAAATCTCGCTTAAAAGGAACATATAGGATCAATTCAAATTTTATCCCCAGGAAATAAATTGAGTTATCCCAGTGAAGAATGCATGCACCCATTTATTTACCTTAATTCGACTGCACCTAAGTTGACAACTAGAATGTATAGTTCAATGGGATGGATACAAAGTAAAAGATTCTGAAATGTAAAAAGAGAAGCCATGTCTAATGCAGAGCACATCAAATCTAGGTTCGATGCTAGGACCTTCTCTAACATATTTGCAATATTTTAAAGGGGCCAAATTTTTCCCATGGCACTTACTCAACATTCTACCAAAAAGGACCATAGATGTTACAAAGACATCTTTGTTGTCGTCTAGTCATCTCCTTTATTTTCAAGGCCTTGCATATAAAATCTATGATGTTACCAAGCCTTGCATATAAAGGAGGCCTGGCCCTTAAGTCAAGTTCACAAAACTACATGTTTTAGGTGTATAATATATATTAGATATTTTAATATCATCTATGATATTTAAATCATTATAATAAATCCCCTAGAACAACCTTTTTGGATAGGGATGGGTTGTGAACTCCCCCAAGCCATCCCCTACCCTTCAAGTAGAAGGGATGAATCCTAGACACTTGGATACACATCTCCTATGAAACACTAATTTGTACAAATGCACATGAACCCTCGATTCAATTAAAAGCACAAAATTTTATAAAATTAGAAAAAAGAAAAAAATATAAGATCTACTGATAACATATACTCACCTTCTAACCAATGTTTATGGCCTGGATGGCTAGAATCAATGTATCCTCCATACCTGGTGCATATTCACTCATAATTCAATTTGACTAATTCAGTTGTTGGTTTGGTTGAACTTTCCTTCGACAAATGAGGCCTAAGATTAACATGATAGTAGGGGTTTCTAATTTTTTTCAGAGTATAAGCCTAACAAACATTTATATTTGTAATGTATGAGTCATGAAGTCTGAACCATTGTTTCAAGTACAAAACCTTCAAGTAGATATTTATGTCCAACAACCTATATCAGATAATTTTTGAACCACTTAACATGCTATTAAAAAACAAATAATTTATTTACCGGTTTAATTTTCTAGAATACCTAGTGTGTACCACTCGTCCACACAAAAAAATCCCATTGTTTTTACATGCAATAGGAACTTTTTAGTCTCGAGATAGTTAGCTCTCAACTATTCAACAATAGCCCACAAATCCTTAGATACCAATAGTTTTTGGTACAAAGAACCAATCCTTGGAACACCCTTTGCAAAAACCATTGCAACTAGATCAATTGTAACCTGAAAGAATGGCCTTTCATTGTACATTTGCTACAACATATGGAGATTTATTATATCTTTCCCCATAACATTCTTGAATGTCGCACCAAATCCTAACCACACGAGAAGATGAAATTGGGTTTGCGTCGAAGTAAATATCCATGGGATGGAAAAAAGTGACTCAATGCCCCCACTTGGAATTCTTTTGAGGGGTGACTCTCGATATTCATTCGACCATACTCCAATTCTGAAGTTTCCTAACACATTTCAATAAAATAAAATATAGAACCAAAAACATGAGTAAAGAGAGGACCTTTTGTTTCTTGCATAAGTTTTGGAGAAAAACATGGAAAAGAAGAAAAAAATGTTTGTCCCACTTACATAACGCAAATATTCAATGAATCTCTGGTCTTGGAAAACAATTCAAATCTGTACTCCTTTGTAGAAACAACTACCATTTCATCCATCAATGCACACTACTCAGGCTCAAACATTATTCCATCCATAAGTGCACGCCACTCAAGCTTTCGTGCAACTAGATGCAACATTCCATGCTTTAGAGTGACAACAGTAAATCGTTGGGAGTTCTGAAACAAAAATGTTCCTCACCAAATGATTGCTCTATGACTTCCCCTTGAACAGTGACCGAAAAAGAGCCATTGATTTCTGAATATCAAGATGGCATTTAGACATCAACAACATGTAGAAAAAAATGAAACCAAAAAACTATACCTAAACTAAAACACTTCAAAACGTAGCATAAACTGTTATAACCAATGAAATCCACATCATAGACTGCTCATTCCAGACATAGAAGAAAGAAATCCTCAGTAAATGCAATTGTTAGTAACTCCAAAGTACAAGGTGATAAATAATCCAAACCCAGCTCAAATAAAATTCCATTACACTAAATATTACGTTAAGATAAAGCTCCAACAATCTGAGCATAATATCCCTACCCACATACTCTTGAGCAATTACTTATACGAGAACGTACAGTTGAATATATCACTTTGACACTTAAAGATGGAGTTGTGAGTGAGAATCATACCTTATCCCTCTATGAGTGGATGGATAATAGTTGTTGAAAAATAAGGAAAAAAAAATATTTTTCATTGCTCCATATTTAGAGGACATGCTAGTGCTTGCTTCCATAGTCATTGATATGTGCATATTTAGTTGAAAATAAGCCATGGTGTCTAAGAATCTCTTTTAAAAGTATCCCAAGCATGTACAATCTTAATGCTTGGTTGCAATTGCATGAAGTAAAGAGGTATTTGCATATGACTAAAATGCTAGCTAATATAAAGAAGTCAAGGTTCCAACTATTCAAAATTCAATGTGGGACACCTAGTTTTTTTCCAAGTAATCATCATGGGGAAAACCTCCCAGCACTTCCCCTCATTTTGGGGATGGTATCCAATGTAAACCCTAGATTCTTTAGGACACAAATCCAAGTCAACAACAATAAGTCATTACAACAATATTCTCACTATGCTCTCAAAATGTCACTTGCAGGAATAGAATTGGGTGAGGAGGATAACTCTACATTCCACAACCACTCAGGTTAGACCCAATTGAAAGTATACTAACTTGTATGCAATTCCAATGGAAAAATATCAATGCATAGAAGATATTTTTGCAATAGTTTGGGGGGTGGGATTATCCATCCTCATATTACCAAGTTGTTGAGTAATAATGATAAGTTAAGATTACAACTAGTCAAAAACCAAGGTGGTGTAATTACTTCTCATTGACAATTCCAAGGGCAAAGCATCAACTTGCAAAATAGAATTGATAAAGGAAGGTCACATAGTCACTTTGGTTCCCTTTGCCCAAATTGGTTGTTACCAATGTTGTTGCACATTTGACTAATTTTATGCAAAAAAATTCCCAGTTCAAATCCCCTTGGGTCAGGTGCACTATACTATGACGTCATATCATATGCACTTTGGCATGGACATAGAATGACATAGGTAATGGTTGGTACTTCGTAGTAGAAAAGAGATTGAGATTCCCAATACACATATTTAAATAATGCATTTAGGAACCCAACATCTCCAAATCTAATAGATTGGTGGAGTTTAGGAACCCTAGAATTGGTTAACAATTCCTAGAGGATAAATGGCATTTTTCTATTGATAAATGCACCATTGAATAAATTTGTACGAGCTAGAAAGTCATGTGCTACATGTATTTTTATGACAACCCCCATAATAACAATGGTATTATGTTGTGCTTCCTTGGGCAGTTATATATAGATTTTGTGTAATTGAAACATTTGTGAAATATATTGACATCCTAGGGTTCCGACTAATACTTTTGGCCCCAAAAATGAAACCAATAACAATGTTATTTGGATACTTTTGTCAATTGCTTAACTCTAAAAAAATTAACCATTCTTTTAATACCAATTTTTGAAGAACCATTTCGACTACTTCTTTTGATTTCTAATATCTATGTATTGTTAGTGATTTAGCTCTGGAGGCACTCCACATGTCTTTGTCTTGTATGCAGAAGTGACCATGCACTAGCTAGGTTACTTTACTTTGTAATGGTGTTTTATAAAGTTTTAAAGTGACTCTTATGTAATGAGACATTTTATAAAGTATTCCATTGTTTTAATTTTATAAAGTGACTTTATGAGATAAAGTGCACTTATTTCATAAAGTAAAAAGTGACTTTATTAAAATTAAATGTAACCGCGTTTGGAGGGAAAGTTTCTCAACCATTGATCTTGAAAAGGAAATATTTAATCTTGGCCTTTGGATTTAGGGATTGGGGAAGGTGAAAATTCACTCTCAAATTATAAGGGAGATCCCAGGTTAGCATGAAAGACAAGGAAAACATTTTCCAAGAGTGAGCATTTTGGTTGGGTTAATTTTTAGAGATAGAGGGAGCTGTATTTTTCTCAAGTAGGCACAAATACCAAGGATATGTTTTTTTCAAGTGGGCACGAATCCCAAGGAGCTGGGCATGCATCCCGAGAAATTTTCTTTCACCTGGGTCGTACTATACTTGCTGGGTATGAATTGTGAGGAGGTCGTACAGTGTATGGGTTCCTGGGCACGGATTTCGAGGGGTCGTACAGTGACGGATTGATTGGGCACATGTTTTGAGGAGTTGGACACAAGTTTCGAGATGGGTTATTGCTGTAGAGGCCATACAGGCTGTATTGTTAGTTCGACACATAAATTGAGTTGTTGTACAAAAATCGAGGCACTGGTACATTCATTAAATGCTGCTGTAAATTGACATTTTTCTTGAAAATGCTGCAATAAAATTCTCTTGGACTGGTTTTTCCCATGGGGGGTTTTTCCATGGTCATCTTGACCAAAATTTTCTGTTGTTTTATGGGTTTATTAGACTATTGTTTTTTATGTGATTTTTTCGCTAATATAGACTTAGTTTCAGTGTTTCATCTTGTTGGGTTGGTTATTTAAATTCGCGAGAAGTATTTTTTATTAATGGCAAGCTTTAAGTTTGAAATCTGGGTTAAACTAAGTGTTTGACAAAAGTCTGATTTTTATCAAAATTTCTACATGGTATCAGAGTTGTGGCTATGTGATAACAATTGATTGTGGGTGTAGCAGTATTGTTGAGTTGTTGGGCATGTGTTATTGTTGTTTTTTTAACAACTTGTGTGTTGGAAAACCTTATCTGCATGTGACTTGCAGGTGGTGTGAAGAATGAAACTCTTGTTGTTTTGGTGGATTTTTTTTACTCTCTAAGATGGCTACCAGTTTGAGGATGGAGGATAGATTGGATGGAGCTAGGAATTTTGTTCCGTGGAAGGCTCAGATAGTGCTTATTTTGGAGGAGAATGAACTGTGGGATGAAGTGGTGCATAACACACAAGCGAATCCTATTGTAGTTCATGCTTCCACTGATGCTCAAGCACTTGCAGTATTTAATAAAAAGGACATCAAGGCTAGGTGAATCATCCTTGATGCTATTAAGGACCATGTTATTCCTCATATCTCAAGTAAATATCATGCATACAATATGTGGGACTCTTTGACTAGATTATATGAGAGTTCAAATGAGAACCGAAATATGGTTCTAAGGAAAAAGCTAAGGGACACCAAAATGACAAAGACAAAGAATGCTTCTTCTTACTTGAATCAGATTTCTCAGGTTCGTGATGAGCTGGGTGTTGTTGGTGAGAAGGTGGAAGATGCAGAGTTGGTGAGAGTTGCCTTGAATGGTTTCTCTCAACCTTGGAATTATTTTTTGCTTACGATTGTGTCTAGAGAGAATTTGTGTTCATGGGATAGTCTTTGGGATGAATTCACCAAAGAGGAGTTGAGATCTAGGTCCACTTCCACAGGTCAACAGAATGCAGCTTATGAAGAGAATGTTGCTCTTTCTGCTGAGAGAAAGAAGAATTCCAAGAAGGACCTGAGAAAATTTTGATGTTTTGATTGCATCTAGTATGGCCACTTTGCTTCTCATTGTCTTGAGAAGAAGGAGGAGGAGGAGGAGGATACGATTGTTGCAACTTCATATTAGAAGTAGAGGAATTTGTGAGAAGTTTCGAGAAGGATTTCTCATTTTTATTCCTTTATTCTAGTGATGGTAGCAATGGAGTTGTTCAGAATGGTACTTGGTATGTTGACAGTGGAACCTCTCATCATCTGACTGGAATATGGCATATATTCCGTATCATTTCTGAGACTGGTCATGACCGGTTTGTTTAGTCAGAAGGGGGACATGCACATGCAGTGAAAGGATTTAAAAATGTTATATTCCATATTAGTCATGGAGGATACATCGAGCAAGATGGGGTTATTTTTGTTCCAGGCATGAGGGTTAACTTGCTCTCGGTCTCAGGTGGGAGGATGCAGGGTATTCGACATTGTTCTGGAGGGGACATGTGTACATATTTCCAAATAGAGATGATCAAGGACATGTTTATATATACTCGGAGAGAGCGGGACTGATTGATCCTCAATTGATTGGTGAGCGGTTTGGTGAGCTGTACAAGTTTAGTGCACAATATGAGCATGGTGTCTATTTTTCCTAATGGGACAGTCTCTTGCAAAGTGTCCCTTTTCATTGCAAAGATAGCATCGAACCGTGGAAGGATATCTCTTTATATTCTTTTGTATCTTGTCCTTCTTCCTATTGTGATGATGGTTCTCCTTCTTCTCCTTCTTCTTGTAGTTCTTCCTGGTGTGAACTGTGAGAGATTGATCTTCAATTGCTCCCATATTCTCTTCTCTTGTTACGATTCGAGCTTCTTCTTGTGTGCATTCTTCTCGGAGTCGGTTTAAAGAGATCAAATTTCTTCTTGCACATATTCCTTGAATGAATGAGTCCCATGATCTAGGGAGACCATACAAGGTAGTCATCACAATTTCTCCTTCTTTGAGATTCTCTTCAACTGCTTCAAGTTGTTCTTTGATTTGAGCAACCCTTGTGAAGTAATAATGTATAGTCTCTGAGTTATGTATCTTCACATTCTTCAAGCGGTTCCTCAAATTCATCTTCTAGTTGATGTTCTTCCCTTGAAACATATTTTTCAAAGCATCAAATACTTCCTTCAGTGTCTTGAAGGATGACACATGGGGGATGAGGTGATCCTTGATTGAAACTGCAATGATTATATTGCCTTTAACCAAGTTCTTCTTATGAGTAGACTTAGCTTCATCTCCCTCTATCTCTGGAAATTCTCCATTGATATACTAATCCAAAACATTTTCTTCAAGGATCAGGGAGATTATGTACTTCCATGCTCGAAAGTTATCATCCCCTCCAAGATTGTCCTCAAGTTGAGTATGGTGAGTCATATTTTCAAATGAGAACCTCAAATGGAAATAAAAAATATTTATATCTTATTGATTTGAGGTGTCGAACCTCGTTCCAGAGCTGGTTGACCTAGGGTTTGTGAGAGAAACTCTAATTTTCCAAACTTGGAATTTGGGAATTATGTTTGGATAGAAAGATGTGCCTCCTTGAGGAGATTTTCTTAGTAGGGTCCTTTCTTGAAGACTGAGGTGGGAAGCCTCCAAAACCTAATGCCCTAGTTTCTCCCGACACAAAGGACAAGGTCAAAATTGAAACTTCTTCAAATCAGAAACTTCTTCTACCAAAATATGTGCCCTACTAAGGCGAGTTAGCCTAGTCCTATTTTCTTGATGATCTGTGGAGAGAAGACCTTAAACTGAGAATCCCTAGTTTTCACTTTTGCACAGTGCCTTCTTTCAAAGAGGCTCTCAAACCATGTTATTTTTTCTTAGATATTATTATCTTAGTTAGGATCTTTATCTGAAATAATACCAAGTACATAAATATTCATAAGATAGAACAAATACACAAGACACAAATATTTTCACCGTGGAAACTATAAAGGAGAATCCCTACAAACTTCCTCAGAATAGTACAGTCACAAAGTTTGTGTCATAAGATAAAAAATCCCAGTAATAAGAAGTATCCAGCAACTATCTATCTCTCCTACTTGTCTCTCTCTATCATGTGAACTTGAGTGAGTCTAAGGTGTGTATAAATGAGGGAGGGCACCTCCCTACTTATGCTAATCAAGTGATTGACCTATTACATGACTAGGGTCAACCTCTTACCCTATTAGGGCCGAATTCTCCTAGAGAGACTCCAAAAATACATTACACGATGTTTCACTGGGGAATATTTCCCCGACTTACTATAGAGGTTGTACCTCAAGGTCTATACACAATAATGACATCATGGAAGGAGGTAAACACATCTACGATGGGGGTACAACAACATAAAATGATAATATACATCATAATATCTTCCAAAGTTACAAATACGTCAACATGTCCTAATACATTATTGGAATGGTAGCACATAGATGATAATGCCAAATATATTACTAGTGTTCCCCTCTTAGATTTAAAGTTACATCATATAGATTTGGAAAAAACATCCCAAGAAATCTAGGATAATCTGAATTCATTGCTTGAAGCGAAAGTGGTGAATGCAAAATTTTCTCTGTAAAAAATACTATGTCTAACCATAACCAATTTGAGTCTCTGATTATACGACTTTTATAGTTCAAATCTATAGTGGAGGAAGAATATGCCGAATCCATCTTGTTAAATAGTCTACCTTCTAAATACAACAATGTTATTTTTCAAACTCAATCAAATGTATTCACAAACTCTAAAAGCTATTATTATTTCTCTCTTAGTTTCAAAGAAAAGAGAACCATTCTCGTTGATCCTCAACCTGGGATTGCATTGTACTAAAGAAAAAATATAGCAAATCAACTAAAAACAAAGGGGATACAGAATGTTATTATTGCAAGAAAATGGGGCACTCAACATGGAAATGTATATTTTGAGTCTATGAAGTTGTCAATGGAAAGCTCAAGGGAAAACCACATGTAGCTAGTGTATCTATTTTTGAAGATCAATGGTGATGAACTTACTGAATAAATGATGTTTTACACATTTTAAGAAGCTCACACTTTAGAGATAAGGGATTTAATGCATATAAACTCAACATGGAAGACTACCTCGATAGTTTGGGAGTTCGTGGATCTCAAGAAATATATCCTTACAAGGATCATAAGATAACTATATGGAGTACTATGGATGTAGACCAACATAGATGGTTGTTAAATAATTTGAGATTCATAATTTGGGATTTTGTGGAGGTGGTATCCATGAACTTGGGAATTCAACCCTTGAGCTACACCTATATGAGGGTTACGAGGAACCTTGATGGAGTTCTATCTAGTCTATGAACTATTTTAAGAGAAGGAGTCTCTCGAGAAGATTTGGTTTTGTTTCTTATAGAGTTTGTCTTTTCGGTTAGTATGTATTTGATTTTGGTATAAATAAAATCATCATTGTAATCCTTAAGGATTACATGTGTAATAAATTCACCTTATTAACTTAATCTATAAATGTTAGGGTTTCAATTATTATTAGTTTTTAAGGTGTTGGACAAATAACCCCTTGCACTCTTTATAAGTGAGGTGAAAATTTTAATAAATGCATTAGTTCTTCATAATATCAATGCTTTTTATTGTGTAATCTCTCTCATTAGCTTTATGATGTAACTCTATCTAGGATTTCTAACTTTTTTAACACATGCACACATACATTAATTTTGATTCATTTATACTTATAGTAACTACCATTATAGAAAGATAATACATTTAAAGACATTAAGCTAGTGCAAATGCTCGAGGAGTAAAACTCTAGGTTACCCTTAAACCTAACACAATTCCTTGTTTACTGTTGGGTGAGTTGACTTAAAAGAGAAGAAGATATGCATGCAAGATTTGTTGCCTAAAGTACGCCCTTTATTTGGCGAAATGAGGGGCACCAGATGGAAATTGTAGATCAACAAACATAAACTAATTTTACTATGTCCTTGCATACTAAGGGACATATAGGCTTCAGGTTTTTGTTTCCCTTGCATTTACTCCCTGGTTCTTCCTGGAATTGCATACTCCATGGTATTTTCTCAACATACTATTTTATGTTCAACATATAAATTTTAGTGGCTCATATTTGCTCCATGTTCCTAGTGTATAATTGTTGACATGAGTAGTGTACGAGTGTTTTAATGTTGACTGCAGGGTTTTTAATGTTGACTTGATGTTTAAGGGGTTTTGGCAGCAGGAGCTTTATTGCATTATGTTATGTGTTGGCTTACCTAGTGCGATGGGTGTGCTAGGTTTCAAGCTGATTCCTACCTTGATTGTTGGCATGCACATGGTGGTGGAAAGGGTGCGTCAACTAGACAGTAAACCATAGTTATTGTTGGTTATTATTGGATAGGATGTCATAGTTATTGATGGATAGGATTCCATGTTTAAATGGTTTATGCTGTGGTATTTTTCGTATTATGTTTGTGATATGGTTTTTTTGTGAAGTTGTGGGTTGGTTCTAGTTGTTGGATAGAGGGGACGCCATAGTTTTTGTTGCTTGGTTTATCTTATTTGTGTTGTTGTTTTTTCGTTGGGTTTATGTTGTGTTTGTGCTACAATGTTTTGTGGATTTGTGGTATGGTTATAGTTGTTGGATTGAGGGGACTCTATAGTTATTGGATGCGCTAGAGGATTTGGGGTTTTCTATGGGGGGATGGGGTTTTTTCCTAGAGGTTGTTAGTTGTTGTGTGGCATGAATATGCGAGGCTATATGGGGCCTATCCTGTTAGCTACGATATTTATTGTGCTTTTCTAGTTGTGCGATGTGACTTCTGGTTTCTTTCCTTGGCCCTATTCATTGCAATATTTATTGTGCTTTGGGTTGTGAAGGTGTTGATTTTTATTTAATTGTGAGTCGTGGATAGTTGTTTTTTTTTCTTGGTGGAAATATGGTTGAGCGAGAGGTGTGGTTCTTTTTCCTTCGAACTTGATGTAAGTACATGCTTTTGAGATTGTTATGTCTCTAAAGTGTAATTTTGGCGGTTCATTAAACTAGTGGTGAAGGTTGTGTAAGTTGTGTGTTATGTTGGTGTTGTTCATTTGTTCAAGGAAGATTTGTTGCTACTGAGGCATTGCTTGGTAAATTGGTAAGTCGATTGTTCAAAAATCCTGATAGTTTTTATTTTGATTATTTATTAGTTATTTCCTAAAATATTCCCGTGGAAATATATTTGTTGGATAGGATTTCGATGTCAAATTTTTATTTTTTCCAAGGTTGCATAGAGCTAAAAAATACAGTTTAGGATGGTTGTTGGTTGTTATATATATAATAATTAAATAAATGCAATAAATATAATGATATATATATTCAAAAAATTACAAATTAAATTGATTAAGGATATGTAGTTAGTATAATTATAAAAAGGAAGAGACATGAATTTATGTAAAGCCACCTCAAAATCGATATCGATATATAAAATTGAGATTTTTATTGTAATTCATCATTAATCGATATACCTATATATCCCCATTCATAGGTATCAGAGCAGGGTTGACGCCTACTGCACAAGTTGTCTTCGTCAAAGTCCTAGTCGTCTTTCATCCATACTCTGTCATTGTTGTTGTTGCACTCGCTCCAAATCACACCTGCACCACTCACCACACTCTCCTCCTCCTACATGCTCCTTCTTTTGGTGGTCATATCCTCTACCTGCTGCAACCTTCCTCCCCCGAATCACTGCATTTACCACTCCTTTTATTCGCATGCAACTTCCCCTCGGGTCCTCCACCCTCATTGCATACTCACGTACCCTATCCAAATCCCCACATCCATTTTCCTTTCTTCCTCCCTTTCTTCGTTGTGACTCGTCTTCCATCGCAGTTGTTATCCATCCACTCTGCCCATCGGCTCCACCATCCTTTCTGCGATCACCCTATCGCACTCACCGTCATGCCCTCCCTTCCCTTCAGATCCTCCATTGAAACCTGTACATCCCTTCGTCGCTCCACACTCCAACCCCTTCCACACAACCTTCACTACTAGGTCATGTCGACTCCATGTTGTCGATGTCGTCACTCCACATAAAACATACCAATAATAATAAATATAAAATATAAAATTATTATTATTATAAAAAAAATTATGGTTTACTGAGATCAAATAACCGACAAAAATAAATCAAGATTTAGCATGGAGGAAATTCCAGTAGTCACTAGAATGGGGGATGTTAACGCTAGATTGGACCAATTAGATGAAAAATTCAACATAAAATATTGCGAGCTGAAGGGGAAAATCGACAAAAAAAATAATGCATTAACATCAATCATCACGGGGCTCATGACAGGAATATAACAAAGCATTAGAGTGTTGAAGGAAAATCAAAAGAAAACTCAATAGTATCATGACAATATCTTGGCTAGATTACCACTACACATTTTGGTTCCCCCAACTAGCTATAACCCACCTTTAGACCCCTTCAATACCTCTCATCCAAGTACTCCTAAAACATCAAGACAACACAACACGAAGCCACCCCATGAATTCCCTTTATTTATCATTCCATCAATATCAATTCCCCCAACACACGGGTACCAGATAAGGGTAAAACTAGAATTACCCAAATTTAATGGTCACGAAAAGAAACGCATCACATGGATCAATAAAGTAGAAGAATACTTTGGCATCCATAACATACACTATGATAATGAGAATATTAAATACACCTCCATGCAGTTGGATGGGAATGCATACAATTGATACATGTGGTGGAAGACAACAACCAAAGTTTGTTCCTTTAGTTGGAATCACTTTAAGAATGATCTTCTTAAGAGGTTTCAAGGCATAATCGAGAAAGAATTGTTTGCCAATATCACCAGATTGTAGCAAGAAGGCAATGTAGATGAGTACACATATTAATGGGAATATTTGGCAACTTGAGTTCCATAACTAACCTATGACCAATGCCTATAAACATACATACATGCATTAAAATTGCACATTCGGGATGAGTTAGAATTACATAACATTTATACCATGGAGAAGGTAAGGCGTAAGGCCAAGATCATCGAAAACAAGTTCAAAATATTCACTCATATTAGCTTTGATAAAAACTACTCCAAGAGGAAGCCTGCCTAATCAGTGAATATGGGAACTTCAAGATATATGTCGCCACATCCAAGGGAAGGAGAAAAACCCATTTGGAACCCCAAAGAATGAAGGAAGGAAATTTAAAATATTGTGGAGAAAAATGGGATCCTAAGCATAAATGTATGCAAAAGAGAAACCCCCAGAATGCATGTGAAGCTAAAGAAGAAGAAAAATACTCGGAAAGTGAAGAATCATGTGAGGATGATATGGGAAATCAACACGGATACAACTCATAACTAGAAGATGATACACCAAATATATCATTAGCCTCCATTACAGGTATATCCCAACCATAAATACTGAAGCTACAGGGACATATTAAAAACAAGAATGTCTCGATCCTCATAGATACTGGCAGTACCCATAACTTTATTAATGTTAGTATTTCTAAGATATTCAACTTATTCATTTTACCATTGCCTAACATGAAGGCTATGGTAGAATATGGCAAGAAAATTGAGAATGTGGGAAAATGTCACAATGTTAAATCACAAATGCAAGAGTATAACCTTGAATCTGACTTCTTTGCAGTACCTCTTGGAGGATTAGATGGTGTATTGGGAATCCAATGGTTGCAAACATTGGGTACTTACTACATCAACCATCAAGAGCACTTCATCAAGTTCAAATGGCTAGGAAAAAAATACAAATTGTACGGTTTCCAACTCAATTTGTTACATCACATCAGATGGAAAGGCTAATTCAAAAAGGAGAACATACTTACATAATTGAATGTCAAGAGATGGAGTTTCTAACATGTGAATGAGATGACTACAAAACACCAGAGATACACGAGCTAATCCAAAAACACCTTAAGGTTTTCCAAGAGATTCCAATGGAGATCCCACCAAATAGGAAGATTGAGCACATAATTGAGATAGAACCAGGGGAAAACATGTCAATATGAAACCGTACAGAGCAGAAGCCATTATGCATCTCCAGTAGTGCTAATTTGAAAGGAGGATGGATCTTTCAGGTTGTGCATATATTACAAAGGTTTGAACAAGATAACAATCAAGTATAAATTCCTTATCCAATTAATCGATGAGATGATGGATGAAATTCATGGAGCTAATTACTTCTCAAAATTAGATTTGAGATCAGGGTTAGAATCGAAGACATAGAAAAAATTGCTTTCCGTACTCGAATTAACTAATGCTCCAGCCACTTTTCAAGCTGCAATGAACGAATTGTTCCAGTGATATCTGTGAAAGTTCATATTGATATTTTTTGATGATATCCTCAAATATAGTAAAACCCAGAGAGAGCATATCCAACATTTAGATCAAGTACTCACCATCTTGGAAGAACATCATTTTTTTTTTGCAAAAATGTCAAAATGCACTTTTGGAAAAGAAGAAGTGGACTATCTAGGCTATATAATATCGACGAAAGGAGTCAAAGTTGATCCGAGTAAGATCAAGGAAATCATTGAGTGGCCCAAAATAGATAACATCTTGAAATTAACAGGATTGAAAGGATTGAAAGGATACTATCGAATATTTGTGAAGAATTACACCCATAAGACTGCCCCTCTAACATATTTATTGAAGAAAAAATCATTTTGATGGAATGAGGAAGCCGAAAAATGTTTTGAAGCATTGAAAAACATTATGTCATCAATGCTAGTATTAGAAACACTGGATTTCACAAAAACCTTTGTGGTCGAGTGAGATTCTTTAGGATAGGAGCAGTCTTGATGCAAGAAGGTCACCCGATAGCATTTGAAATCTTAAAGCTCAACAAGAGAGAGAGCTTGAAGTCCACATATGATAAGGAAATGCTTGCCATTATAAATGCTCTATAAAAATGGTTACAATACCTTCTAGGGAGAAAAATATTCATAAGAACATACCAGAATAGTATTCAATGTCTTCTACAACAAAAAATAGTGTCAACTTAACCATAGAAATGTATAGAAAAAATTGCTACATTTAACATGGAGATACTACATAAGAGAGGAAAGGGAAATGTACTTGTTGATGCCCTTTCCCTAAAAGATGAAAAAATCAAGGCTTATGTGGTATCATTTGTAGTTCCAGGGTGGCTAGATGAAATGCGAGGTGAATATGACAAGGAACTAGACACTTGTGCCTTAATCAATGATCCTAATCAAGGTCTGAAACTTGAATGGAGGAATGAAATCCTTTGGTATAAGGATGAATCTACTTAATCCACTAATACATTTGGGCGGATTTTTCCATGAAATATTTCCACGTTTTGAACATTCGTGGATTAATACTTCATTTTTTTTATCATGGTGGAAAAACCATGGCAGTATTGACATTTTTAAATTTTCGACGAACTTTCGTCTCTATATCGGCGATATATGGCTATCTTTAATTTAACATTCTTACTTATTTAAATCTTATTTGAAAGGGGGTACGGTGGGGAACTCATTGCAGGAAATAAAATGAACTTATTTTGACTTACATATTTCCATTTGAGGTACTTTCTATAGATTTAGCAGGATCACTTTGACTTGCCCAGCATACTACCTTTGGCGGAAGCCTTCAAATGCAAGAAGCAAATATTCAAATTATTGGATTTATGGCAGGCTATATGACGATAGGAGATCTAATTTTTTATGGACATAGATCAGAGAAGGAAATTAAGAAAAGGAGTCACTTGGACAGGAATTCCACAAAATATTTAGCATAATATCATATATAATGAATGCACCTACAGAAAACTAATACAATTAATCTTTTAAACTACTAGTAGAAACCACACCCACCAAACCAATGCCAACTTTCAATGGTTCTTGGTTGTTTACACACGGGTCAGTAAACATGCATCCTTTTTTGGCCGTAAATAGTTTTTTATTTCCATGTCTTAGGAGGCCGACCTCATCACCAATTTATTTTTGTTATCATTAACCAAAATTTATTTAATTTTCCACATTGTTGGAGGAGCTAGTCGGTAAGTCGACTAGAACGATAAATTGACTAAGTCGATCAGCCGACTAAGTCGATTAGCCCATAGTTACATATATCGGCGATATATCGCCGACATCGCGATATATCGCGACTTAATGACCCCGGTGATATATCGGCCCCTATTTATCGCGACATTTTCCGATACATTGAATATATCGCGACATTTTAATATATCGCGATATATTCCGATAATATCGCGATTCGATGGAATTTATCGCCCTGCTGCCCAAAAATTAAAAAAAATCGCCGATAACAGTCTGCGGTCGGGTTTTTTTCATTCATTTGGATTTTTCGCTTGGAGGAAAAGGAGCTCTGGCGATTTAGGTGATCTTGGGCGATCTTCTACAAGAGAGGAAGGGAGCAATCAAGTTTCCATAGCATTTAATCAGGTATGTATTCTTAACTCTAAACTTTCATTATTTTTTATTTTGTTTGAGATTTGTTGGTTAATGTAGATTTAAGGTAGGGTTTAGGTTTAGATTTAGTGTAGGGTGTAGATTTTCCATTACAATCATAGCCTATAGGGTTTTAGGTAGGCCACCCTCCCATTTCTTTGAAGTTTGAATGTTTTAAATTTTTAATAATTTCATTGTTTTCAAGAATCAAAATTTTAAAGAAGAACATTTTAAAATTGATTCATTTTTGTTTGTTTGTTGTGGCAATGTGGCATAGGTGACAGTGGACACAATGCCAAAGCCATTGGATCCAATGTGGGAGTATAGGCAGCCAATTGACCCTAATAATCAGCAAAATTTAAATTGCAAACTATGTGGGAAGGATATTTCTGGTGGAATTAACCGCTTGAAATACCACTTTGCCAAAATTTCTGGGCATGAAGTGGATGTTTGTCCTGCTGTTACCCCAGAAGTGATGCGGATTGCAAACCAATCCATTCTTGACATGGCTAAGAAGAGGGACGAGAAAGAGGAATTCAGACATGAACTTGCATCTAGAACACAGTCACGAACCATGGGGGTCACAAGTGACTTGCATTCCTTCTCCTCATCTACACAACCCCCACATCACACTATGCCTTCTTCAGCCTCACCTCATGTGGCATCGCATTCGAGGAAACCTTCTGTTCGAACCATGTTCAAACAAAGGGAGAAGGATGAGGCGGATAGAATTGTGACAAAATGTTTTCTATGGGGTGATGTGCCTTTCAACATCACCAAAAACAACCCCTACTATCATGCCATGTTTCAAGCTGTTGGTACTGTTGGTCCAGATTATAGGGGCCCTTCCTATAATGATTTGAGAGGGAGACTCCTTGATGAGGAGAAGGTTGATTGCACTCGGAGATTATATGAGCTCAAACAGTCATGGGCGGTCACCGGTTGCACTATTATGTCGGATGGATGGACTGATGGGAAGGGTAGATCCCTTATCAATTTCTTGGTCAATTGTCCCAGGGGGACAATTTTTATCAAATCCGTCGATGCATCTGCCTATGTTAAAGATGCACGCTTATTATGTGATTTGTTGGATAAGTTTATCCAAGAGATAGGGCCACAATATGTTGTCCAAGTCATTACGGACAACGCTGCCAGTTATGTTGTTGCTGGGAGGATGCTTATGGAGAGGTATGCGAGCTTGTATTGGACTCCTTGTGCTGCCCATTGCATTGATTTGATGCTAGAGGACATGGGAAAACTTCCTTGGATCAAAGAAGTCATTGATTCAGCTCGGAATGTGACAATATATATATGTATATATATATATATATATATATATAATCATACATATGTTCTTTCACTTATGAGACGCTTCACAGGAAACAAGGAGTTGTTGCGGCCTGCAATCACACGATTCGCCACTTCCTTCATTTCTCTTCAGTCTATGCATAAGGTTATGATGGAGTTGCAGCGGATGTTTTTTTCTGATGAGTGGGAATCTTGTGTCTATAGCACCAAACAAGATGGGCAAGCCATTGCTCGAAAGGTGCAATTTGATTTGGATTTTTGGGCACGATTGGAGGAGGTATGTGCCATTAGTGAACCTTTGGTAAAGGTTCTTCATTTGGTTGATGGTGAAAAGCCCGCAATGGGCTACTTGTATGAGGCCATGGATAGGGCCAAGGAAGCTATCCATCGCTACTATGAGGACAAGGGGGAGGTGGGACTCACAAGGCAAGCTGAACTATGGAGTGTGATCGGTGAACGATGGAATAATACTCTCCATCGTCCCATTCATGCAGCATGGATCTACCTCAACCCTGATTTCTCTTATGCATGTGGCTTTCAGTTTGATGCTGAGGTCATGGATGGCTTTCTCCAGTGTGTTCAGAGGATGGTGTTAAATCCCTCTAAGCGAGCAGATATTTCTAGACAGATGGAGATCTATAGGATGTCAGGTGGCACTTTTGGCTATGACATGGCTGTCCAGGATAGAACCACAAGGATGCCAGGTACAATTTGTTTAAAACTTTCAAATTTTGATCTGGATTCTCTTAGACTCTTAATTAATTACCCTTTCATTTCTATGTTTTTTACTTGGTAAATATTTAATACATTGTAATTTGTAATTTGAATTTTGTCTTACCGTTTACCTTCCTTGTTTTCTTTGTAGATGTGTGGTGGACCAACTATGGTCGCAGAGTCCCAGAGTTGCAAAGACTTTCCATCAGAGTGCTAATTCAAACTTGCAGCACA
>LPNX010467057.1:0-56375 GCA_001517045.1 Pseudotsuga menziesii | reverse complement strand
CATGATCCACCATTTGACATATTATGCATCTTATATATGAGTTGTATTTTATTATTTATGTGGAAATGTGTTTATTTGATGTTGTTGTTGCTTTAGATGTTTAAAAAAATTGAAAAAAATGTTTATTTTTGTATTTTTTAATGTGAAACGACATTTGCCGATATTTTCCGATTTATTTGCCATTGCTACCGATAAGTTTCATTCCGGACCCCCGGCGATATATTCGCCGACACGATATATGTAACTATGGATTAGCCGACTAAGTCGATCAGTCGACTAATTAGAGATTAGGTCGGCCACATAGGGTCGTGTCGGTTAACCGAACCGATAGGTATTTATTTGTAACTGTTTTGTCAATCATATATATTAGGTTGTTGAGCCAAATAAGAACTCGGTTCAGTTCTTTGTTTTGTATGGACCCTTTCACTATAATATAATATGCTTTTCTACCTATGTTCTTATCACTTGTATCTGTTGTATTTTTATGCTTTTAATGTGTATTATTGGTAACCCTATGTGATCTGTGAGATTACAACATTGGTTCCGTTGCTGGTAGTACATATCTAAGATGAATACAAGTAGATGATATCAGAATAGGATATTAAGGATTGGTGGGAGCGTAAGGTAGCAAATTATTTGTAGAATTACGCATGGAGAAATAGATTAATGACTGCTCAAGCAAAATACTAAAGACAAACAATTGCTAGAAAAACTGATTCGAGGGGGAAGGACAAACCTGTCAGAGTGGCTTGAAAAGATCACCGATGAATTCTGCGAGGAACAAGCTATAGAAGAAAGAACTTCGATGGAAACCATTCAGAAGAAATTCTATACAGACCTTACTGAGCAATTCCTGTGTTCCTTACTGACCTTGTTGTTCAAGTTCTGGATAGAAAAAGGAGTGGGTCATATTGTCGAACCTTGTCCATTACTACGCGAACCGCCACAAAATACTAACTAGGCAGAGAAACAAAAGAAGTGGGAGAAATTCATTGCCGAAAGGGAGTGGGAATATTTCCTAAGCAAGTAAACAGAATTATCCGAGATTTCTAAAGCGTCAGGTAGGCTATGGGGGGGCAGCTAGTCATATGTTGGGGTAAAGTGGAGAGGATTCTAGTCGACTAAAAAGAGATACCATCACCAGTGATGAAAAGTTGGCCTAAAAAGGAAATCGAATGGACAGTGTCACACAAAGGTACGATGGATTTATAGAAAATAGAGAGAGAGAAGAGGCTACAAAGAAGGGAAGAAAGAAGAGAAAGAGCTATAGCACTGCAAAGAGGAATGAATACTAGGGTGGTAGATGAAGAGAGAAATCTACCAGATTCGAGTCATGACCAACAAGAAGAAGGAGTGGAAGAAGAAGCGTCACCTATGGAAGAAGATTTGTGGATAGAGAAACAAGCAACTCTCCAAATATAAGTTCCCTGGGAGGTAAGACCTCTATCTCTAATGAATTTGAGTACCAAGATACAAGCCATTGTCGAAGAGGACCTCAGACTAAGAGCTGGTGAGTTTGGTATATGGAGCTGACTAGACGATGAGATAAACAATGATAATCATCTACTTATCCTTCGACCAGAAGAAGGAAATTGGGTCACGCTTCAAGCATACCCCTCCAACCGAAGTATCCACTTACTTTACCTTACACATGAAGGAGCACCCCCCCTGCCAAATACAGCTTTGGAGAATATAGAAAAATTGGACCTGTAGACAAACAATTGCAATTGGACATCAACAGGAGAAGTCAACCCCGACCGAATTCTTGTTGGAGAAGAAACAACAAATAAAACAACCGATGGAAACAAGAGTTCTGTCGACAACAAATCTGCACAAAAAGATAAACAAAACATCCCACTACCCCCACCACCACCCCAACCACCGCCAAATCTTGAAGAAGACAGTGACAAGGAATCCGACATGGGTCACAGGTCAGCACATATTCCTCTATATGAGGGTGATGAGGACCCTAGATGACATTGGTTCGTCTGCGAGTCGACATGGGAGGCCAACCCGGTTACATCAGAAGACAGACAGATGGCACAATTCACTGGCGCATTGAGGAAAATAACTCTAACTTGGTATATGACCTTTTTTGAGAGAACCCCCAGTGCATCCAAGGCATAAATTAAAGCGCAATTTCTATCATTTTTTAGAACTCCAGATGCTAAACATCTGGCAGCTAAGAAATTGAAAACAACATCACAAAAACCAGGAGAATCTATCCGCGACTACGACAAATGCTGGAAAGACCTCCTTAGCTAATTATATTATGTAATTGATGAGAAACTGTTAATCCAGTGGTTTCTCACAGGTCTATCCCAGAAGATTCATCGGCACATAATTTTGGAGATGTTCAAAACATATGAAGAAGTGCTTACTAAATCCTTACAAGTAGAGATGGATGAATACTTTCCAGCATTTTTCACAGATACTAGACTAGAAGAACAACTCGAGATCATGCAGAAATATTTAAAAGAGCTAAACCTTAAGAGTCAGGATATCTGGTGCACAAAATTTTCAAAGGTCGGACATTCAAAAGACAGCTGTCGATAGGATAATAGCCGACAAGACATTCGATTTGTACAAACAAAGTGTTTTTGCGACATCTTCCAAGAACATGAAGAACACACGATGAAATATTTCCCGTTTAACATGAAAAATGGTAAAGCATATTGGTGTGCTATCTATAAAACGAATAATCACACCACGGTCAACTGCCATGTAAACCTAAAAACCTGACAAAACTATCACGCAGTCTACCAAACTAATGCAGTCACGTAGAACAATGAGCAACGAAACAATGCACAAAATGATTAGAATAATCAAAGGTACGAAGGTCATCGATATATGCATCAATTCTATAATCGATGTGGAGGATATGGAGGTCGAGGTCGATTCTCTGGGAATCGTGACAACCGACCACGTCGGCCCATCCAATGTTTCACATGTTACAAAGAAGGACACCGATATGCAAATTGTCCATACAAGGATAGAACTGACTTAAAATTCTGTACTAGTTGTGGAGTAGGGGATCACTCATTAGAGGATTTCCCTACTATGCTTAATAAAATAAATAAGAAGAAAAATGTTAATGTCTTGTCGTGTGTGCAAAAACATGATATAATCAATACAAAGAATCTGCATATAGTAACCTGACAAGGGACAAAAATTGGGAATGATAACCCATGAATAAGCAAAAGAAAAGAAAAGAATGATTATCCTGATCCAGTTAAATAAAAACAACTGTATAAAGATGCAACAAATGTATTTAGAGAATTTGCTTGACAGGAAGAAGAGAACGATAATCGATAAGACATAGTAAAAGAGTAATACACTTAGTACAAAAAGATAAAACAATATCTCAATTCATCGACTTATTGTATAAAATAAAACACAACAATAACACCGAAAAACAAACAAATAATATCTACAGCCTAAACCAAAAAGATAAAAGTGATGCCGACCCACTTGTCGACCTAGAAATTGAAGGATACCATCTACGACAAGTTGTACTCGATTTCGGGTCACAGGAAAATATTATGACTCAAGACACTTGGGAAGAATTGGGTAGACCTCGACTATATGAGTTAGGAATATACCTGAAATTAACCGACCAAGGCCTAATTGAACCTATTGGAGTGTGGAGAAATGTCAACACAACAATAAAAGTAATATCGACCAAAGTTGACTTTGAATTATTGACCCTAAGGAAGGATCCAGCTCATTCCCAGCGTTAGTAGGTCGACCTTGGGGAAGAAAAATGAAAGCATCGATATCCTTAGACAAATAAAGAATAAAACTAAAAGGAAATGGACAAAAGGTCATTGTGCCTTTTCATCCATCCCAAGGAGAACCTTGGATAGAACCTATTGATGAAGAAATTGACATCCAACAACTATATACGATACATAATAATGAATATTACACAGAACCTAATGTCTACGGTGAACTTTACTTAGGAAACCAAGATTCAATAGGATACAATTCAGACACAGAACTATATGATTGGGAAGTCGATAATTACGAAACATAAGCAAGAGGCTACTGGACTATTCAAAAAGTGCAAAAAAACCCAGTCCAACAGTGTTTCTTGGTGTCCATCATCCCAAAAATATTTGAAAAGAAAACTAGGGAATATCCTACCTTAAAACCAACAAATATAAATACTACACAAATACCAAGGTAAAAAGAAAGAGAATCACCAGTCATGCATATAGAACAAGTATCCAGAAACATTGGTGAACATGGCCAGCTACAAAGCTTAGTGGAAACTTTTACAGGACAAGCTGCTAGATGGTGGGATACCCATTAATCAAGACTGCAAACATGGACAACAGCTTCAAATTTCTTCATAGAAATATTTGGAGGGAAAAAATTAACCAATCAAGCCCAAATACCTATGTTCATCCAAGGACAGGATCCAGAAGACCACATAAGAACATGTGAAAAAGAATGGAAAAGACTTGGGTATAAGGATGAACGTACATGGCCACACCTGTTTCCATCAACGCTCTCCGACTTACCAAACAAATGGTACAAAATGGAATAAGATCAAGGTGAAACATTCCTATGGCATGAAATCAAAGAGAATTTTATCAAAAATTTCAACTTTATACCACAAGATGAGAATTTGGTCGAAACAACAAAACATATCAAAGCATTTATACAATCGACAGAAAACAAAACCCTAAAATACAATCTATCGACAATAAACTGTAATAATATACAAACCAGGAAAATACTACAGTCAACAAGATTACAGATGCAAAATGAAAATCCGGAAGGAAAAAGCTTTAGTTGGAAATCAAACCATGCCAAAATAACAAAACCAATTCGCACAGTGCTCAAAGTCGAGACAACCGACAAAGAAGATATTGACCGAATGACTGCACCAGACTTTACTGCCACATTTTCACAGTTTAAGGAAGGGAGCCAACTAATCAATGAATCCAAAGCACCAGCATGGATAGATGCTAAAGTCAAAACTAAAGAATTCAACATCTTAAGTGATGACTTACCAAAAATGGCTAAAATTGGAGACTACTGGAATGAAGAACAAACGACATAAATAGTGAACTTATTAAAAAAAATTCAGGATGTATATTCCAGAGATTACAAAGATCTCCAAGGTTTAGTCCATGAAATGGGTGAAATGAAGATCGGCATTAAAATTGATATATTACTTGTCAAGAAAAGACCATATAAGCTAGCTCATAAATACAAAGAGGTAGTCAAGAAGGATATTGATAACATGCTTGCAGCAGGTATTATATACCCTATTGACCAATTAGAATGGGCAATTCCATTGGTTGTTCAACCAAAGAAACATGATCCAACCAAGCCAAGGATTTGTGTCGACTTCAGAGAGCTAAATAAAGTTACATTAACATACCCATTTCCAACTCCTTATGCAGATGAAATCTTAAATGTGGTTGCAAGACATGAATGCTACTCATTTATAGATGGATTCTCAAGTTATAACCAAGTACCAATAGCCAAAGAAAATCAGAAAAATGCAACATTCGTATGTGAATTTGGCTCATTTGCTTACAGGGTTATGCCTTTTGGACTAAAAAATGCACCTGCAGTATTTTCCAGAATTGTGATAAAAAAATTTCAAGAATATATTTAAAAAACATCGGCAGTATACTTTGATGATTGGACAATATACTCTATGTTAAAAGATCACTGCAAATGGCTAAGGCTTATGTTGGAATGATGCCGACAAATCCAGCTATCTTTGAACATTAAGAAGTGCATAATTCTTACCCCCATAGGGATATTGTTAGGACACATTGTCTACAAAGAAGGCATTAAGGTCGACTTCACAAAAATAAAAATTATTCTCGACTTAAAACCACCAGTGAACCCGAAACAAGTAAGGGTATTACTTGGTCATACAGGATATTACATAAAATTCATAAGATAGTATTCAGACATGACCTATCCACTGGAAGAACTATTAAGAGAAGATAAGGATTTTGAATGGACAAAGGAATGCAACATATCATTTGAAAAACTAAAAATAAAGCTAGTCGAAGCACCCATCCTAAGGTTTACAAACTGGTCGACTAAATTCCATGTACACATCGACGCATCAAGCCTGGCAATAGGAGCAACCCTAACTCAACAGCCAGGAGACGATGGAATGGACTACCCTATAGTTTACAGCAGCAGAAAATTAAATAAAGCAGAAAGAAACTATTTGACAACAGAAAGAGAAGCATTAGGAATGGTCTTCACACTACAAATATATCAACACTACCTACTAGCTAATCCATTTATCTTTTATACCGACCACAAAGCACTAAAATATCTCGTAAATAAGACGTTACACCATGGGAGAATATGTTGATGGATACTTCTATTCCAAGAATTTGAATTCGTAGTCGTTGTCAGACTAGGAAAATTAAATGTCAGTCCCGACCACTTATCCCGAATTGACAGAGGAGAGGAACCGACAGGAGTCGAAGACAGCTTAACAGATGCACATTTATTTCGAATAGAAGCAGTCCCGACAGAGTTAGAGGAAATGGCTTAGTTTTTAGAAGATGGACAAGCACCAGAAGGCATGAGTACGAAGAAGAAACAAATCTTAGCCATGAAAGTTGCACCATATAGTCTCATAAATGGATTCTTATATAAAATGGGTTTGGACGACATCCTCAGAAGGTGTGTACTAGAAAATGAAAGAAATAATATTATGTATGAAGCACATTATGGACCTGCGGGAGGATATTTTAAAGTAGACACAACTGCCAAGAAAATCCAACAATTAGGGTTATGGTGGCTGACACTTCATAGAGACTGTAAAAAGTTTGTAAGCCAATGTGACAGATGTCAACGGCTGGGTCGACCTCTTCCTAGTATAGAAATTCCCTTGATATAAGTAAACCCAAGCTTGACATTTGAAATTTGGTCCATCGACTTCATAGGACCATTTCCCTTACCAGCAAAAAGAACAGGTGCAAGGTACATAATAACTGTAGTCGACGCAACCAAGCTGAAAGATGGAGAGTTGGGACAACTTTTGGAAACCCTGGCCATCGAAGCAAAGACAAGGAGCCAGAGTAGATGCAAGGAGCTCGATGACAATGAAAGAGAACAAGTCGAGTTCCTAAACAAATGCAGAAACCTTGCGCAGTCTGTGATACCAGGACCAACAGAGGTCGACACCAAAAATCCATTGGAGAAATCCTACCAGCTATTTGAGAGCATGGTGTCGGCACTACAAACACAGATGCATAACACAAAAGAAGAGAAAAAAGAAGAAACAACTCGACTGTTGATGCAGCAGCACACAAATTTCTCTGAAGCATACAGAGTACTGCAATATCACATGGAGGAGTCGGTCATTACAGAAGGATTACTCCGGGACTGGCCTGCTTATTATGGGAAAGTATTCTAGCAGACCCGATAGACACGACAGGACATTCAAGCACTAGAGAAGAGGAAGAGCATGGAAGAAGCACCCAGGAGCACCATTGAAAATCAAATCGTGCTTGAGACAAACAAACTGCAGAAGCTCGAGCGACAAGAACAACAGTGGGTGCAACAGGCAATTTCGAGCTTAGACAAACTAGATATCATCTACCCACAAATGAAACGATTTCTGGAGACGATAGAAGAAAAACACCAGTTTTTGGGTCCCAACATGGAAAGGATAGTAGACCTTTCCATTCAAGAAAAGATGTTGACATTGTCAAGCCTTACAACATTAACCATTGACATCCAAAAAGTACTACAAAGTTGGACGGAATTCCAACATCAGCTGGTAGTGACAACTGAAGCAATTGTCGAAGTCTGTGTATAGAAAATACCAACTATCAGACTTCACAGCCCATGAAGGTCGAAACATACCAATAACTACTTAAAGACAGGTAATGCATTTTTGGTACCTCCCTGTTCTCCGGAACGAAGAACAATTTTGTTCGTGGGGGAGATGTTGGAGGAGCTAGTCTATAAGTTGACTAGAACGATAAACCGACTAAGTTGATCAACCAACTAATTAGAGATTAGGTCGACCACATAGGGTCATTTCGGTTAATAGAACCGACAGGTAGTTATTTGTAACTGTTTTGTCAATCATATATATTAGGCTATTGAGCCAGATAAGAACTCGGTTCAGTTCTCTGTATTGTATGGACCTTTTCACTATAATATAATCTGTTATTCTACCTATGTTCTTGTCTCTTGTCTCTGTTGTATTTGTATGATTTTAATGTGTATTATTGGTAACATCATCATCATTTTAATTTTATTTTTTATGCCAAGAATTGACCTTCTATTATGCCCGCATACCCTTCTTCAACTGCCCGTATGGGGGTCTTTAATATTCCAATAAGTATGCCCGCACTGTACATCTTCAAGGTGCTAGTAGGTGATGTATTCAGATGCCCACAACTATGGTTTAAATATTCCTACAACTCCTCATTTGAGTCATCAAAGATGCCCACAACTCCCACAAATGCTAGCAGCAAGTCCTTCCTTATGCCCGCAGTTCACACCTGGATGCCCGCAAGTGGCCATAAGGGATGCCCGCAGGTGGTGTTTAGAAGATGTCCACAATAGGCAATGATATTATGCCCGCAATAGTTCCTATCATGCCTGCAATTGTCCTCATTTAGCATTCCCACACGATCTTCTGGAGATGCCCGCAATCTTTTCCTTTTCCACTATTTTATCATGCTCGCAGCCATCTCTGTCATCAAGTTTGCTTTTCTATTGTCATGTCACCATCTCCTTGTCATCTTTGCACCAACATCTTTGTATTTTCCAAATCATCTTCAAATGATCATAGAATGGGTCATTTGAATCTCTAGATGTTCCATGTTTGTCAATGTCATTATCCCTATCCTTAGTCATCTCTGTCCTTCATGTCTTGTTCCAATTACACCTTGCCATGTCATCATGCTTAGACACCTCTTCAAATCTCTATTTGTTATTTATTGTTTTAATGAAATTATCAATTAAAACTTCTTCTAAACATTGCATCTCTCCAATAGTAATACGTGTCTCTTCAAAACTCTGTCTTAATTCTTTTTATTAAATTTTTGTTTATTTTTCTAAATACATTCATGTAGCTTCTTATTTAATAAATTTTGTTTATTATTGTCACTAACTTTGTAGTTCCATCTTTTCCATATATGACCATCATAATGCAAATTGAAAGTATGGTTGGATAGCCACCTCAACAAGGATCAGATCCATGTCACATTTTGAACTTTTTGATACACACACATTATCTAGAGATCATTTGAAAATAGGCTTCCAAACTGTTTAATTTAACACTAGTACAATTTTTTTTTTAACTTGTAAAAACAATTTTTCTTCTACTTTGGCAAAGTGATTTCTCCCTCATGTGATCACCATAAGGAAACCTACAAGCATGGCTAGATATCCATTTCAACAATGAACAAGACCATATCACAAGATAAATCTATTGACACACACACAACCTCTGGCAAGCATTTCAAAATAGCTTCTCAACCTCTTTTGAACATCAAAACATATTTCTTCCCATTTTGGCAGACTCCTATTTCACATGTGTGAACACTCTATGGAGATCTGAAGTCATGACAAAATGGACATCTTACTAAAGAATGGATCCATGACATTTGATAAATTTACTTGCACAAAGACAATCCTTGGTGGGCATTTCCAACTGACCTCTCAAACTCCTGTTTTTAACACTAGGTCAATTTTCTTTTGTTCTCACTATGCAAAATATTATTTTTCCTATTTTTGGCATATTGATATTTTGCATATGAGACCATCATAAGACAACCTGAATTTATGGCTGGATATTTAGTTCACCAAGGAACATTCCTATGCTACCTGATGAATTTTATCATCAAAATAACCCCTCCTTGAGGGAATTTCAAAATTCCTTTTCAATTTCCTGAATCTAACACAACCAATTTTCTTGTGTTCTTAAAATGCAAAATAATATTTTTCTTACTTTTGGCAGATTTATATCTTTGTCATAAAATGCTCCACAGAATAACTGACACCATGGTTAGATGCACCCATAAACACGCTATAGCATAACACTTTCATATTATTTTTCTCATCATCCTATGAGATAGGGTGGGCATTTCCTTGAGGCCACTGAGGTAGTTTTGCCAGTACTGGAATAGTGCAAAACAACTTGAAACTTTGTTTTGGCATACCATTATCTTTGTCATCAAACATCTTCTTTGAGAACTGAGACCATGGTGAGATAAGTATTCAACAAGATGTAGGATGATAGCTTCATATCATTTTTATCATACACCTATAAGGTACGGCGGACATTTTTGCAAGGCCACATGAGCTAGTTTTTCCAACACTTCGACAATTTTCTTAGTCTGGTCCAATCTGCCTAAAACACTGTTTTGGTCATAACTTCTTCCTCAGCTACTTCCAAGACAATATGAAGACATGTCCAGGTAGGAAAAATATCAATCTACAAGATCCCCATATTCTGCGGGCATTTTCTTCAACACACAATTTGTGGTGGGCATTTTCTTAAGGCTACTTGAGCCAGTTTTCTAACAATTAGTCATTTTCAAGACTTTCTCCAAAATTTATTTTGAAACATCATTTTGGCAGATTCATAACTTTTTCTTCAGACATGCTTAAGAAGAAATACTACCATGGTTAGGTAGACAAACCAACACACTACAAGACCCCCATGTGCTGCAGGCATTTACTCTAACCCATAATTTAGGGCAGGTATCTTTCTGAGGCTACTTAGACATTTTTGCTTGCTCTAGCACAAACCCCTATTTTGGAAGGTCCATAACTTCTCCTTCAGGCACTTTCAGGACAAATTGAATACATGTTAAGGTAGGAAAAACAACAATCTACAGGACCCCCATGTTGTGCAGGAATTTATATTCTCCTATAAATTATGGCGTGCATTTCTCTAAGGAAAGTTTTACTAATTTCCCCATACTCATTCATTTTCCTATTTTTCACCAAATTACCATATTTTTCCAAAATGATTGTCATTAATGTTGTCATCAATGACAATCCTATTCATCACAGTCTTCATGTTTTTCTTTATAGAAATGTTTATATAATATACTGCATTTAGAAATATACTTATATCTAATGTATTTGACAAGTTCTTGTTTGGTATGGTGTAGGTAAGACAATTACTTGTCACTACAAGGATTTTCACTATGAATGAAAATGCAAGGAAACTTGCTCAGTTTAGAGTGGAATTAGAGGTGAGGGGAGATGGAAAATGTTATTTCCCTTTCTCTGATTGCAGGGGCTTGCAAAGAAGAAGAATTTTAATAATGACAGTTGAAAGACATTGTAGGGAGAAGGGGCACACCGAATGGGGTTATGAATATCGTCCCTTGGTAAGAGGTTATTCAATTTTTAATGTATTCTCTGTAATAGTCATCATGTCATGAATTTCAGTAAAATGTCTTATCGTTTTATTATATGTTCTATACACTCTAATTTTACTATGTTGTTTGTAAATATATAGACAATGCCCCCAAAATGTCTCCTTCCAGAGAGTTATTTGCCAAGTACTAGCATAAATACTCATTTACAGGGTGACGAACATCTAGATCAGAATATTGAAGTTTATCAAGTTCTTAATGGTGATATGGATGGAGATAACGTTAGTGATACAAATCAGGAAGATGAGATACATAGATTGATCCAAGACACATTTGCTCCAATGGATGAGGACAACCAGGATGATAGTCATGAAGTTGATCCTTTACTCGAGAAGGCACGCCAACCTCTTTATGAAGGCTCAAAAACAAATCTTCTATCTGATATATTGTTGTTAGTGAACTTGAAGGTTTTGGATGGTTTATCAAACACTTGTCTCACACAGATACTAAGGTATGTAATTTGTTAATTATTTATGTCTGCATGTTCACATGTACATAAAGGGTTGACTTTTTTCCTATATTGCTATTGTTATGTAATTTGTAAAGTATGGATGTGATATTGATGATTAATATTGTTTACATTGAATTATTCTTTTGAATTTTGTAGATTGTTAGGTGAATTTCTATTACCAACGTCAAATATTTTACCACGCACATATCGAGAGATGTATGTGATTATGAAAGAATTTGGAATGGAGTATCAAGCTATTGATGAATGTCCTAATGATCATATCATATACTATGGACAATATGCATTAGAAAATGAATGCCCACAATGTCAAACAAGTATGTATCGAACCTATAAAGTGACAAAAAAGGTGCCTCACAAAGTTCTTCATTATATTCCGATAATTACACGTCTCCAGTAGTTGTTCAGGTGTCAAAGTATAGCACATTTTATGGAATTCCATGCAAAGAATAGAAGTTGAGATGGTGTTCTTCGAATACCTACAGATGGGTCTGCATTTAGATGCATCAGAGAAAAGTGGCCAATTTTCAAAGAAGAACCTCGTAATGTTAAACTTTTGTTGGCAGCTGATGGTGTCAATCCATTTGGAGAGCTTCGTTCTACATACTCAGAGTGGCCTGTTTTTGTTATAAACAATAACCTTCATCATTGGATGTCGGTCAAGAGAGAGCACACAATGTTGGAAATTATTGTTCGAGGTATTTAAGTAATTTGTATTTTTTTACTTGAAAGTCTAATCACTAAATATTTCATTTCTTTGTTTTGTGCATGATAATTATGTCTTTTATATATAACGACATATAGCTAAATATAATTAATCATGTATGTTGGCCACCAATTAGGTAAGTACCAGGTTAAAGATATGAACGTATATATTGAGCCTCTTATCGATGAGTTGTTGAAGTTATGGGCCGACGTCACTATGTATGACATCTCTAGACCAATAGGGAAAAGACAATTTCAATTCCATGGAATACATGGATGGACAATTCATGATGCTCCTGGGTTAACACAATTTTGTGGTATATTGTTACTTTCTTTTGTTCTTTAATATTATATATATCTATTGAGAATATTATGCATTATTTTAAATGGTAATTCTAATTCGCTACACTAATTCATATATATTGTAGGTCTTCAAACAAAGGGTAAATTTGCATGTCCAGCTTGTGGTCCAAGGATAAAATATCGCCGTTCAAGGAGTTTAGCAAAGGAAGTGTTTGATGAGTAGAGGCACTTTCTTCCTAAGAACCATAGTTATCGAACTAAAGACAAAGCAAAATTCAATGGTAAAGAAGAGAATGGAAAAAAACCACGAAGAATGACACCTCACCTATGGAACTTGGAATATAATAGAAATCGTCAAGGTATGCTAAATTATTTATGTATTGTTGGAATATTGGTCAATACTTAGCCAAATTTCTGAATATGCAAAACAATATTTTTCCTACTTTGGCAGATTGATTTCTTGCACATGTGACCATCATAAGGAAAACTGAAAGCATGGGTGGATAACCACTTCAACAAGGAACAAATCTATGTCACCCTGTGAATTTTATTAGCACAAGGACACTGTTGAGTATGGTTGCCATTGATGTCAAAGGAGGTCATTAATGAAAAAAAAAGTGTTGATATGGCATGTGTGATGAGGTTGAAAAACACATGTTGGTGTCCTAATGTCTCATGATGTCATTGTTACATTCTGGTAGTAGTTGGTAACTGTATGATAATTTGGGAATTTTGACTAAATGTTGAAAAAATGCCCTAAAGTAGTTGCCTTATGAAAATGACCACCATAATTCATAAGAAGGAGAAAATTCCCGCCATGACCTGCCATCCCATAGTTTGTTGAAATATATATCTGACCATGGCCTGGTTCTCAGAAAAACTCCTTGAAGAAGAAGAAGATACAGGTCTCCCAAAAGAAGGATTTTTGGTCAAATTAGTCAGAGTTACTCTAGGGAAATGCCTGCCATAATTTGTGGGTTGAAGAAAATGACCACACCACATGGTCACCCTATAGGTGAATGTTTTGTCTACCTGACCATGTTCTCACATTGGTTTGATAATGCTTGAGGAAGAAGCTATGGATCTACCAAAACAGGGTTTCAGGCCGTCTTACACCAAAGTTCAGTAAAATGCCCGCCTAGGGAAAATGAAGATGGGTCTAGGAGTGAAATCAGCATATGTGTGCTCAGTAAGGTGTAATACATCATCTAGTAGCATTAGTTTAGGTTTTGGGTGAAATGAAAAATCCACCTTAGGTTTTGGACAAATGGTCTAAGTATGGAATTATTGGTAAAATCTTCCTAAGTGGCCTCAAGGAAATGCGCACCAGAATATTAGTCTTCCTTGGTGCTTGACAGAGAAACAAATCAATATTGTAAAAGAGGCCATCAGAAAAATTAGGTTTCCGACGGGGTTTTCGTCTAACATAAAGAATATATTAACAAAAAAAGGTGATTTTGGTGGGGTTAAAACACATGAGTGGCATACATTCATTAAGGTAATTGTGAGTTTTTAATATATTTCCTTATTGGTATGCACTATTTTATTAATTTTATTCTCTTATATGGAAATAATTAATAATTATGTGTTTTTTGATACAGTATGTTCTACCTTTATCTCTCCCAGACGACTTTGACAACAACATAAAACAAATTATTTATGTTCTTAGAAAATACATGAGGTAAGTAATGTTTTATATGGAAAATGTATTTGGTCCATGATTTGTAGCGAAACTTATTGACATATTATGTTTTACCCACAAAGTTTATATATGGCTTGATATTATTTTATTGCATTATTTGTAGGTGGCTTTCCTCAAAATAAATCCATAAATAAGATATAAGGTATTGGAAGAGATAAATTCCTCGGCTAATGTGTAAAATGCAACAGTATCTACCTCCATCATTTTTCAATGCACAAGAACACTACCTCATACACCAAGTTGAGGAGATTGAATTATGTGGACTGGTACACACAAGGTCGATGTGGATGGTGGAGAGGCAGTTGAAGTCATTGGAGGATCTTGTTAGACAAAGAGCATGTCCTGAGGGTTCTATTGTTGAGGGATATATGGAGAAGAGATCCACACAAAAACAATTGTAATGAACTTGCCAAGTGTGTAGCGCTTTAATAACAAGTGAAGACAACCTCCATGCTAGAGATAATGAATAGATACAACATGAATGCTCTGGGAGAATAAAAAAATGCGAGTATACTTGGAGGAACATTCACTGGAAGCATTCGTTTCTCTCTATGCAATCATTAGTTCCTTGCAAGCACTAGTGCCAAGTTAGAGCCTTGGTTTCTTCATCATGCAAAAAGACATGCAGCATACCTTCCAAGATTAGATTTAACTGGATGTTATGTGACTTTGAACTGAACTGAATCTTTAACTAAATGCATGACCACCTACTTAGGAGGATAAATAAGTGTCATGGAGCTTTAACTTTTTGTGCAGACCATGAAATATACTATTATCAACTTTTGCATGGATATTTTTAGTTAGTTGATGCATGCTTATTGCAACCAATGCTTTAACTAAATCCTTATCAATTCAAGTTCATTGGAGGTCTCCTTAGGAAATTTGATTTCATTCTCTCTCTAAGCTTTATCTCTTTATCATTTAACATTTACTACATGGTCCACATGTGTATACATTTAACTATCTATCATACCATATCATACTCAAAAGAATTATCTCATACTTATGATCATATTATATTACATCGTTCCATATATTCATATCCTAAAGTAATTCACTCTAAAGGTAGCTAATATCTAAAGGAGATTTATAGCAATATGAAGAGACAATGATTAGTAATACATTACATAGTATAACCGCTTTAACATTTAAGGCATTGTACCTCAACTTGAAGGTCCACCTCAATGAGTACCCATTTTCTGGATGACTATACGAGGATAAAAATGACTTGATACAAACCACAAGTCCCAACCTAATACAAACCACAAGTCTATAGTCTTGATACAAACCAAAATACTTTACAATACAAGCATCACCACCTCAACACATGCGGATATAGATAGGACTTGATACAAACCACAAGTCTTGACTCGATACAAACCACACGTCTAGAGAATTACTCCTGATGTTGTACAACTAACATAAATATTGCACTAATTATGGAACTATATATTTCACTAAACCTAGTAATAAAATTGACATCAATTCTAGGGCTAAATCTTGGGCTAATTTATGTGCCAAGTTGAGGGTAGGTTTACCACCATATTTTTCAACATATTTGGAAAAACATTACTTTAAAAATGACTCTAAATTAGGTGTTAATTACATGATATTGTATTGTATTTGTAAACTTTGCATGCATATTTGACTTTTGGTTGAATATAATTAACTATGATTGATTTGGTTGACCCTAGTGGAATATGATTTACTATAATTTGTCATTAATGAACAAGGTTGAACACATTTGATATTGGTCAACTTTGCAATGATAAGTTAACTTTTGGTTGAATATATTTGACTATGGTTGATTAGGTTAACCATGTTTTACTTAGACTCCCATGAAGAGAATATTTAAGATTCACATGGGAAATTCATTGAACAATTAATTTCATCTCCTTATGAAGAAACTATTGCATATAAAAGTAAAGAGGATTTGGTTGATGAGAGTATCCAAGATCCCATTCCACCCTTCCACAAATAAAAATATTTGGTAAGCATGTTGTCTGCTCAAAATATTAAATTCCATGATCCTGTTATTGATGATTTTAAGAAGGATAATCTTAAATAAAAATCGCTGGAAGATGATGAATTGGAAGATGTATTTACCTCTCCATTTGATGAATATGGGGACAACTAAGGATCTGAAGTTAGAGACATTACCTTTTAGATTCCAATCATAACAGGGATATGAATTATTGTAAAATATTTTGGGGCCCTATTATTGACAGTCATGGTGATGTTTCTAAGGAATATAATGCATAATTTTGAGGTCCTTGGACAACCCAAAATAGAGGAGGTAAATATAGAGATTTTACAAGATATTTTCTAGTCATATGCTCCTATGCATGCTTTAGATTTTGGGTAGTTTGGTGAATATATTTATGAATATTTGTTTCATCCATGTACACTAACTTTTGGGAATATTTATTGCAAAATTTTCAAGGAAATTTCCAACCACCCTCTACCTTGTATGATGCAGATTTTTCTCAACATATATAGCAAATTTGTGACATGGAGAGAACTTAGAAAATTTCCTTCCACAAACCAATTTTGATGAATTTGTATGTGAAAAGTATATTGGAAATAACACAGGTCAACCATTTTTAAAATCGTCATGTTCAGAAATTTATGCACGTAATTTCCAACCATGTTCTCAATAAAAAAGTTCAGATTGTGGACAATGTTTCTAATGATATTTTCCAGCCAATAGTACCCTTAATTTTTGGTGCATTTTCATGCGTATTTTAGCATGAAATCTTATGTTATGGTTGGAAATTGAGTGGGATATCCATTTGGTGATTGCAGAAATTTATAGCCATGTATTTCATCAATTCCTCTCATCTTTTGCATGTACTTTCAATTATAAATAATATTATTAATGATGATAATTATATGGGGCTACAAGCATTTCAATTTAATGTACAATGTAGAAATTTTTAACCAACAAAAGGAGGGTCTATAGCCCTATATTTTGGGCTGATTTGTTTTTCTATATTTCAATTGTCATTTCATATCTCATGCACATTTTATTTGAAGGATAGCCATTATTATTTGAACAATGTTCCCATAAGGCCTTGTTACTTGAAGGGAGTGATGATGGAATTGTAAGGGTTGATGAGGGAATATCTTATGATGTTTTCATCCATGGTGATGTGTACATTAGCCACATCCATTGGTGTATAGAATAAGCTTAAAACAATGACACATGTTGTCCTTGGAAATATTTTTATTCTTCACCCCCATATGTTTAAGGACCTTGTAAATATTTTTCTTCTTCTCCCCCATATGTTTAAGGACCTATTTTATCTAATTGGGTCCTTAATTCCTAAGTTGATTGTTGTTGTAATTAAATGCAACTAAATTATACTTATAACTTAATAATTGAGAATATTTTTAGCTGTAACATAACAAAAATCATAAAATAACACAATAATTATGTTCAATCAACATTTTTTTTTAACAAAAGCCAAAGAAGGTTTATATATATATATATCTAAGCACATCCATCCTTACAGTCTAAAATCAAAAGATTGCTTTGCTGCAATAGAGTTTACAGAAGCAAATAAGCAAACTACAAAAAAGAGGGATATTCTGATTCTTTTCCTGAAACTAAGATTTCCCCTGTAGGGGTTTTGTCTGACAAACTGATTGTTCAATAGTAAGCAAAAATACATAATAACCTAAATAGATTTCAGCAAAACACAAAAATTGCAAGACAATACCGAGAGAGAAAGGCCTATCATTTTTTAGCTACTTGGCCGAGGGTTGGCTTTCCAATCGAGGGCTCCTCCATTTGATGGTCTTATGGAGTTTCATTGTAGTGGCTGCCTTCAGTCATTTTGGTTAATTTCTGAACATATTCCTTAAGATAGTCAAATTTTGCCATTAACTTACATAGATTTCTAGTGTTGTCTTCCTAGTTTTGTCTTCTATTCTTGAAGCATGACAGTCTAGTTGGTTCGAAATATACCTGGCATCATTAGCGACATTCCGGGTGATGTTGACACTAGTTCCCACCATATTAAAGACCCATTTCATTCTACTTTGAAGGTATAAGAGTGTCGACTTATTTTCCTGGAGATCCCTGGAGGAATCCATGCTATCTATCTCCTGAATATCCGGTAAAGGCCACTAGGTTAAATTGGAATAACTGTAGGAAAATATACCTAAATCGAGAAGCTGAGAGGGAAGGTTCTTCTCTTGCACTGGCCACGAAGAATCATAATTGTCTTTCGCTGCTTGATGAAGCACCTCATTGTCATTTTGAGAGCTGAGTAATCTTGCAAATCCAAAGATATAATCTTCTTCCTGGAGGACGATGAAAGGGGGGAGCATCTCCATATTTCGAAGGAGCTTAAGATTTTTCATGGCCAAGAAATCTGCGATGTGTGCGAAATGAAGGCTTGGGCTGTCAATTAGTTGAAGGACGAGACTAGCTACTCATACTTAATGCAACCCAGGAGCTGGCAGTACCTCTTTACTGATCGCACCACGTCGAAGGACACACATGACCTGTCAAACGTGGCATTGAGATGGACAGTGACGTGTCAAGATTCGATTGTAATGGTAATATAAATTGAATTTGGAAAATTGTTGAAGAAAGTGAAGGTCGATGTGTGGTAATGGAGGCAAGTATCTCACAAAATCATTTACTAATTTATGTCCTTTTGAAAGAATCATTTTTTTGAATTCATAGTGTCTAAAACCCAACCACAAATTAAGTGTAGAAAAAAATAAAACAAAGGTTGAAAGTGTCATATGTATGCTAACAAGCGTATGTATTCTAAATTCTTTTACGTGGAAGCAATGGCGACTCTAAGATATGTTCAATACTAATTTCCCACAATTACAATAAGGTTAATGACACCATATCAATCATGGTTCAAGATGAAATCAGATGTTCAACATTTGGAGGTCTTGGATGTGTTATTAAATCTTATATCCTTGCTGAGAAGGAAAGGAAGTTTGATGCCAAAAACATTTAATCCATATTGATCAAATATACTATGGAGATATTGAAATTTTTAATTATCTCTATATTCCATTCAAGTTGAAAGTTATCAAGAGTGGGGATGTGATCTTAGATGAACTAGTTGCGTGAAAGAATTGAGTGGGAAAGTTGAATGAGTTTCCTAACCAACAATGTGATGCACCAATATATGACTTTAAAAATGTTAATGTTGCAATTGGATCCATCAAGACCACAAGTGATGTTAAGGATCCTGAAACCCCACTTGGTTGATTAATTTTGTATAGGATCTAATGGAAGAGGATGAAGAAGTGCATTGAACACAAACCTGTGCAGAGTAACATGCTTATCTACAACCTATGATCATAAGATTTAGCAATTGATATGCATTGAGAGAAAAAGAATTGAGTCTTGAATCTATGAAAATTCCACTTCAAGGAGATAGTGAAAGAATGGTAACATGTCATATTAGGTAGACAAACCAACACACTACAAGACCCCCATGTTATGTGTGAATTTACTCTAACCCATAATTTAGGGCAAGCATCTTTCTGAGGCTACTTAGACATTTTTGCTTGCTCTGGCACAAACCCCTATTTTGGAACATCCATAACTTCTCCCTCAGGCACTTTTAGGACAAACTGAAGACATGTACAGGTAGGAAAAACAACAATCTACAGGACCCACATATGGTGCGGGCATTTATATTCTCCTATAAATTATGGCATGCATTTGCCTAAGGAAATTTTTACTAATTTCCCCATACTTCATTTTCCTGTTTTTCATCAAATTACCATATTTTTCCAAAATGATTGTCATTAATGTTGTCATCAATGAAAATCCTATTCATCAGAGTATTCATGTTTTTCTTTATAGAAATTGGTATATAATATACTGCATTTAGAAATATACTTATATCTAATGTATTTGACAAGTTACTGTTTGGTATGGTGTAGGTAAGACAATTACTTGTCACTACAAGGATTTTTCACTTTGAATGGAAATGCAAGGAAGCTTGCTCAGTTTAAAGTGGCATTAGAGGCGAGGGAAGATGGAAAATGTTATTTCCCTTTCTAAGATTGCAGGGGCTTGCAAAGAAGAAGAATTTTAATAACGACAACTGAAAGACATTGTAGGGAGAAGGGACACGCCGAAGGAGGTTATGGATATCGTCCCTTCGTAAGAGGTTATTCAATTTTTAATGTATTCTTTGTAATAGTCATCATGTCGAGGAGGGGGTGCTTCGTCCCGAGGAAGGAGACCTTGGAGATGGAGTGACAGAGGGCGGTTTTAGATCAGGTTAAACGAACGAATTTATAGGCACGGGATTTCTGAATTTAATTGACAATTCCTATTCCTATCCAATTCCTGAAATCAATCTACCATTTAACGATTTATATTCCTATTTTCAATGAATTCTTGATTTCAATTTACAATTAATTTCAATTCTGGTTCTAAGAAAACTATCCATATAAAAGAAATAAAACATACATGTTACTGAACTAGCCTTGTCTTTTGACCTTGCCTTCTGTTAAAGCTTCACAACACCTATGATAGACTTGGCCCTCTGTTACTCCATAGCACTCCGTTACAGCTCCATAACATACCTGTTCTTGCCAAGGAAAATATGACACAAATATTAGATACTCTGAAGTACACTTTCTTCTTAGGAGTTTGCAAGCACCTTAAGATAAATTATCATCATGTACTAGGGCGGAAAGAAAATTAGTATATGATTCATAAATATGTTTAACTACAGGGAAAATAGTGCGGATAGAAGTAATTATTTGAATCATTACCGAAAATGAACCTATATATACATAGATTGTTTATGGATTGATACTGTCCACCGAAAATTACAAGTAGCTTTTCTCTACTTTTAAATGGAATGACCTATTGACCCGACCATTTGCACCAATCTGACGCTCAGCAGAGCACCTCACAGCCTAAATGGAGCTCTGGTCGTCTGATTGGTGCAAATGGTCGGGTCGATAAGTTATTCCCTTTTAAATTCACAACGAGCAGACTTAGCTGTAAGTTCAAAACCGTCAGGATAAGTACCCAAGTTGGATTGCTGAAATTTTGCGGCCAGAATCAACTGAACCCAGGAACCAACCCAACCCAAAATCAATCAATCAATCAATCAACAAATAAGCGTTCAGCTAACTTAAATAAACATAGGAATATCTCAAAAGGATACATGCCGGACCGAAAACACATTGCTATGGGACAAATTCACAAGGAACACAGGGTAACGTGGCCTTAAACAATAAAGGGGACCTTGGATGTGAAGATCTCTTTACATCTCCAGCAAACAGGGTAGATCACAATCTTAGAGGGCGGTGTTAGATCAAGCTAAACGAACGAATTCATAGGCAGGGGATTTCTGAATTTAATCTACAATTTCTATTGTTATCCAATTCCTGAATTCAATCTACCATTTCAATTCCTATTTTGAATGAATTTTTTTTATTTCAAATTACAGAAACTATCCATATAGAAATAAAACATACTTGTTAATGACCTGGTTTGGAATTCTGTTACAGCTTTGTTACAGCTTCATAACGCAAGTGATGGATGATTTGGCCGTCGCTACAGCTTCAGCTCCAGCTCCATAGTAATTTTTTTGATGCTTTTAAATTCAAATTCAAATTTAGAAAAGATAATCTCCTCTGTTACAAGCTGCAACAAGACACAACACAGACACAAACTAAACAGATATACACAGACTTAGACAGACAAAGACCACACATGACATAGACAGACAGAGACCACACAGACTTAGACAGAGAGAGAAGAAGCTTCCCCAAACTCAAAAAACTAAAAACTTAACATGCAACAAATAACAAATGAGGTAAACCGAACATGAGCAAATGCAAATTAAGCAATATATATGTATTTTCACCACAGGAGCACACAATATGTATTCATGATTTTATGCCTTTTTCAAATCCGATCAGATAGGCTTTTTGTATCTAGCCGTTACCAGAAATGAGAGGGGTTATCATCCTCTTATCAAACTTTGATTTTATGGCTTTTTCAAATCCGATCAGATAGGCTTTTTGATCCAGCCGTTACCAGAAATGAGAGCAATTATCAAAGCCTATTATCAAACTGTGACAAATCATTTCTAATTTTGTCAGGTTTACAATTTCAATTTTTGTTTTTTTACACCGATCCACTTATCATAAACCATTTCCAATTTTGTAGGTTTCGTATTTCTAAGCATGAGAAGCCATTACGGTCCTCTATCAATTTTCAAATTTTGGGTGCTTTTTTATTAAGATATAATCATTCACTTATTAAAGAGTTTGTAAAAGAAGTTAATTTTATTTATTTATTTTAACTATGGAATCCGGTAGAATGAAATCATGGTTCAACTCTAAGTTTCTATGATTTTTTTTTCCTAATGTTTCTTCGATCTTAATGTCTTTTATCCCATAGTAAGATTAGGCCCAAATCATGAAAATACATGTAAACAAAGAAAACCAGTATGTTAGGCCTCCTAAGAAACCTAGAGTCTTTTTATTTTCATACAAATCGTTCCCATTTCCATACAAGCCAAACCTCGTGAAATTGACACAAAGTAGCCACATGTTTTCTACAAAGTTTGGTGAAAGTGCGAAAATCAAAATTAGATCATCAAATTTCTTGAGATGTGATTTTTTTCGTTAAGATGAATATGCTTGACAAATCTAATCTATAGTGTTTTATTACATATTCATACTAAAAGTAAGGGGGTGATTCCACCCTAGAGCCTTGGTTAATGAATAGTTCAAAAGATGGGGTGCTAGGAAGCAAACCAATGCCACCCTTGTTCCCCCTTTGAGACCACCAAACCATGCTTATGTTCCTAAGCGACATAACTTGAAGTTTTTAAATAGCCATTCACCCTAGAAATTCCGACATTTAGCTTAGCCCCTTGATTTTCTAAGATGTCTACTTCCGAATGATTGCTTCTTAGGATGTGAACAAAGGAGGTTTGAACATTTATAGAGGTTTTCTGGATCTGTTCATAAATCCTTTGAATTCTGACTGCTCCTTTGTTGTAACCATAGATAATTTTGAGGATGACTTGTATAGAGTCTCCCATGACTGTGACTTTGGTAATATTGTTTTTTGTGACCTGTTCCATCCCAAAGAGAAGCAAAAGCTATTCAGCTTCATTGTTGGTTTTTTGTCCAAGACCCTAGGCATAAGTCGTTACTTTGTTTCCTCCGGGATCGAAAAATGCTCCCACCCACTCTGCCTCCCTAGGTGCTACTTTGTTTTTGTTATTCTTTATATTTGACATAATTGAAGATGGATGTTTGCTTTACTTTTTCTATTTTTTCTATAATTGAAGATGGGCTAAACATTTTTTTTAAGAAACAATCTTCACTGACCTTAGCACTGATGATATATAGTACATTTTTCCTTAGTTTTGTCAAAGAAATATGAATTGGACACCTTTTAGGAAAAATTTTGTTTATATTATTGGTTAATAAAGTTATAATCAAAACTCTTTTGTTGTTCCTTGACAACCTATTAGCTTTGAGTTTCCTCAAAAGGATTTGTGAGCATTGAGTTTTTAAGTAGTTTTTCTTTTGGTGGCCTCATTATAAGTTGTCTGTTGATGTTGTCTCTTTGGGTTTTCCTTAAGCCAAGGGACACCTTTCATAAAAGCTCTTAGTTCTATTAGTTGTAATGTTTTTTAAATCTACTCATTTAAGCTAAAGCTCTTATTTCTATTAGTTGGTAATGCTTTTTAAATCTACCCATTTAAGCTAAAGCTCTTATTTCTATTAGTTGTAATGTTTTTAAAATCTACTCATTTAAGCTAGAAATATCAAAACTCTTGTTTTGTGTCCATATTTTATTATAGTAATTTTTTATGTTGTCTCTTTGGGTTTTCCTTGAGCCAGGGGACACCTTTCAAAAAATCTCTTACTTCGATTAGTTGTGATGTTTTTTAAATCTACTAGTTTAAACTAGAAAAATAAAAACTCTTGTGTTGTGTTCATATTTAATCTTATTTTGTGTTCATATTTGATTATAGAAATTTTTGTCTATATTTTTATTGGTCAATTAAGTATAATTTGAGTGGTTGTGAAGAATGGTTGTTATACTCCCAACCTAGATTCAAATCTCATAAGTGACACGTTGAACTATTAATGAACATATTGTTGTAATGGCCTCAAATCCTTGAATTTTTAGACGACTTCTTAAACAATAGGTGACCAATGGAGTTTCAAATCTTTTAACATTCAACGCTCATCTTATTGTCATCTTATCATTGGTATTTCCTTTTTAAATTTATGCAAAACACCATGATTACCAACCATCCACTAGTGTTTTCATCTTATTGTTTTATTGTTGGTGTTTCCTTTTCTGATTCATGCAAGAACCTTATTCGGTCGAAGAGGCGCATTCTACAACCCAGTAGGGGGAGATGTGTAACTCCTTCCGTGCTCATACTAGAAAGGACACATGTCCTTTTAAAAAAATAACAAAATATTATAAAAAATAACTTGTCGGCTCAAATAAGATTTAAAACATTTATAAAGGCATATTTATAAAACTACACAAATTAGATAAATTAAAACACATCCTCAATGTTTACACTTTAAAAAGGGTTTGCACCTCAAGATATTTGATCCATCTAGGTGCTTAGTAGATCCCCTTTTAAGATGGATCTATCCTAGTTATTTCCAACCATAAACTATTGATTTTTCTTATAGACATTTCACAAATCGTTGCAATAATAAAAATAATAGATCAAAATGACATCTCGCTTAAAAGGAACATATAGGATCAATTCAAATTTGATCCCCATGAAATAAATTGAGTTATCCCAGTGAAGAATGAATGCACTCATTTATTTACCTTAATTCGACTGCACCTAAGTTGACAACCAAAATGTACAGTTCAATGGGACAGATACAAAGTAAGAGATTCTGAAATGTAAAAATAGAATCTATGTCTAATGTAGAGCACATCAAATCCAGGTTTGATCCTAGGACCTTCTCTAACATCTTTGCAATATTTTAAAGGGGCTAAATTTTTCCCATGGCTTAGTTACTCAACATTCTACCAAAAAGGACCATAGATGTTACAAAGTCATCTCCGTTGTCATCTAGTCGTCTCCTTTATTTGCAAGGACTTGCATATAAAATCTCTGATGTTACCAAGCCTTGCATATAAAGGAGGCCTGGCCCTTAAGTCTAGTTCATAAAACTACGTGTTTTAGGTGTATAATATATATTAGAGATTTTAATATCATCTATGATATTTGACTCATTATAATAAATCCCATAGGAAAACCTTTTTGGATAGGGATGGGTTGTGAAAACCCCCAAGACATCCCCTACACTTCAAGTAGAAGGGATAAATCCCAGATACTTGGGTACACATATCCTATGAAACCCTAATCTGTACAAATGCACATGAACCCTCAATTCCATTAGAAGAATAAAATTTTTATAAAATGAGAAAAATGAAAACAACGTAAGATCTACGGATAACATCTACTCACCTTCTAACCAATGTTTATGCCCTTCATGGTTAGAATCAATGTATCCTCCATACCTGGTGCATATTCACTCATTATTCAATTTGACTAATTCAGTTGTTGGTTTGGTTGAACTTTCCTTCGATAAACGATGCCTAAGATTAGCATGATAGTAGGGGTTTCTAATTTTTTTCAAAGTATAATCCTAACAAACATTTAGAGTTGTAATGTATGAGTAAAGAATTTTGAACCATTGTTTCAAGTACAGAACCTTCAAGCAGATATTTATTTCCAACAACCTATATTAGATAATTTTTGAACCAATTAGTATGCTATTAAAAAACAAATAATTTATTTACCGGTTAATTTTCTAGAAAACCTAGTGTGTACCACTCATCCACACAAAGAAATGCCATTGTTTTTACCTGCAGTAGAAAATTTTTAGTCTTGATACAGTTAGCTCTCAACTGTTCAGCAATAGCCCACAAATTCTTAGATACCAATAGTTTTTCATACAAAGTATAAATCTTTGGAACACCCTTTGCAAAAACCATTTCAACTAGATCAATTGTAACCCGAAAGAATGGAAATTCATTGTAAATTTGCTACAACATATGGAGATTTATTATATCTTTCCTTGTAACATTCTTGAATGTCACACCAAATCCTAGCCACACAGGAAGATGCAATCGGGTTTGTGTCCAAGTAAATATCCATGGGATGGAAAAAAGTGACTCAATGCCCCCACTTGGCATCCTTTTGAGGGGTGACTCTCGATATTCATTCGACCATACTCTAATTCTGAAGTTTCCTAACACATTTCAATAAAATAAAATATAGAACCAAAAACATGAATAAAGAGAGGACGTTTTGTTTCTTGCATAAGTTTTGGAAAAAAATAGGGAAAAGAAGAAAAAAAATGTTTGTGCCACTTACATAACGTAAATATTCAATGAATCTCTAGTCTTGGAAAACAATTTCAACCTGTAATACTTTGTAGCAACAACTACCATTTCATCCATCAGTGCATGCTACTGAGGCTCAAACATTATCCCATTGATAAGTGCACGCCACTCAAGCTTCCGTGCAACTAGATGCCACATTCCATGCTTTAGAGTCATGAAAACAGTAAATTGTTGGGAGTTCTGAAACACATTTATTCCTCACCAAATGATTGTCCTATGACTTCCCCTTGAACAGTGACCCAAAAAGAGCCATTGATTTTTGAATATCAAGATAACATTTAGACATCAACAACATGTAGAATAAAAAAAAAATGAGACCCAAAAACTATACCTAAACCAAAGCATAAACCTAACCAACGAAATCCACACCAAAGACCGCTCATTCCCAGACATAACAGAAAGAAATCCTCATTAAATGCAGTTGTTAGTAACTCCAATAAAATTCAATTACACTAAATATTACGTTAAGATAAAGCTCCAACAATTTGAGGATAATATCCCTACCCACATAGTCTTGAGCAATTACCTTTACGAGAACATATAGTTGAAGATATCACTTTGACACTTAAACATGGAGTTGTAAGTGAGAATCATCCCTCATCCCTCTATGAGTGGATGGATAGTAGTGGTTGAGAAATAAGAAAAAAAATATTTGTCATTGCTCCATATTTAGAGGACATGCTAGTGCTTGCTTCCATAGTCATTGATATGTGCATATTTAGTTGAAAATAAGCCATGGTGTCCATATTTAGAGGACATGTTAGTGCTTGCTTCCATAGTCATCGATATGTGCATATTAAGTTAAAAGTACCCAAAGAATGTACATTCTTAATGCTTGGTTGCAATTGCATGAAGGAAAAAGGAATTTGCATATGACTAAGATGCTAACTAATATAGAGAAGTCAAGGTTCCGGCTATTCAAAATTCAAAATGGCATACCTACTTTTTTTCGAAGTAATCATCATGGGGCAAACATCCCACCACTTCCCCTCATTTTGAGGATGGTATCCAATGTAAACCCTAGATTCTTTAGGATGCAAAGCCAAGTCAACAACAATAAGTCATTACAACAATATTCTCACTATGCGCTCAAAATGTCACTTGTAGGAATAGAATTTGGGTGAGGAGGATAACTCTACATTCCACAACCACTCGGGTTAGACCCAATTGACAATATAAATACTTGTACGCAATTCCAATGGAAAAATATCAATGCATAGAAGAGATTTTTGCAATAGTTTTTTTTTGGGGGGGATAGATTATCCATCCTCATATTACCAAGTTGTTGAGTAATAAAGATAAGTCAAGATTACAACTATTCAAAAACCAAAGTGGTGTAATTACTTCTCATTGACAATTCGAAAGGCAAAGCATCAACTTGCAAAAGAGAAGCGATGAAGGAAGGTCACGTAGTCAATTTAGTTCCCTTTGCCCGAATTGGTTGTTACCAATGTTGTTGCACATTTGACTAGTTTTATGCAAAAAAATTCCCAGTTCAAATCCTCCTGGGTCAGGTGCACTATACTATGCCATCATACCATATTCACTTTGGCATGGACATAGAATGATGTAGGTGATGGTTGGTACTTCGTGGTAGGAAAGAGATTGAGAGGCCCAATACACATATTTAAATAATGAACAAATTTAAGCATCATTTTCTAATACTATGGATATCATGATTTGATCAATTAGCCATACACAATACCAAGTGTATGCCTTGTCTATACAAAGATAGAATAATCATATGTAATAATCCCAAGGTATTTCTCATAAACATATCCATATGTAATAAGCCCATGGTATTTCTCACAACATATCAAATAACCCAACATCTCCAAATCTAATAGATTGGTGGAGTTTAGGAACCCTAGAATTGGTTAACAATTCCTAGAGGATAAATGGAATTTTTCTATTGATAAATGCACCATTGAATAAATTTGTACGAACTAGAAAGTCATGTGCTACATGGAATTTTATGACACCCCCGATAATAACAATGGTATTATGTTGTGCTTCCTTGGGGAGTTATATATATATTTTGTGTAATTGAAACACTTGTGAAATATATTGACATCCTAGGGTTTCGACTACTACTTTTGACCCAAAAATGAAACCAATAACAATGTTCTTTGGATATTTTTGTCAATTGCTTAACTCTAAAAAAAGTAACCATTCTTTTAACACCAATTTTCAGAGAACCATTTCGATGACGAATCTTGGAATTTAACATTTAGGGGACTATATTCTAAAATTTTAATTTATATTCCCAAATCAATTATTTAAATCTTGAAACATGTGGCTACTAAATTAGGGTATAGTTTCAAATTAATGGTTAAAATCCTTAATATTCACTATTAAATTTTAATGGTTAATAAGGATCTAATGATTTATAATGTTTAGGGTCATAGAATGGACAAACAACTAAGAATTATGGCCTACTTTACAAAGATGGAGAATTTAACCACAACGGCATGTTGTGCAAATTTCATATCACGACTCAATAACAAAAAAGTATATATTGTATAGTTTCATAGATATTAAAAACAACATGATATTGTGGTTACACCAATAGTCTAGTTTCCTAATCATTACATTACAACTTCACACCAACATTCATAGATTTATGGATAGAAACACCACAATATAGTTTCACTAACAACTCAATCGCACAATCATCACACTATGACCTAGTAGCACTAGCATTCAACCACATAATTATGTACAACATGATATGCATTTTTAACAATGAGTTATAATTATACATTATAACAACCATACACAATAGGAAGAAACCATTGAGAAAGTTGGTGTAGTCCAATCAACAAATTATCTTCTTATTCTTTTCTCTTCCTCCGACCCCTCCTACATTATAATAATAGACAAAAGTTAAGTTTATAGGTGGGCATGACAAGTGATTTACTTTCGTTGCACTAATATTGACGATGATCATCTCATTGTATTATGTTTTACTTCTTTTGATTTCTAATATCTATGTATTGTTAGTGATTTAGCTTTGGAGGCACTCCGCATGTTTTTGTCTTGTATGTGGAAGTGACCATGCACTAGCTAGGCCACTTTACTTTGTAATGATGTTTTATAAAGTTATAAAGTGACTATTATGTAATGGGACTTTTTATAAAGTATTCCCTTGTTTTAATTTTATAAAGTGACTTTATGAGATAAAGTGCACTTATTTCATAAAGTAAAAGGTGACTTTATTAAAATTAAATGTAACCATTTTTGGAGGGTAAGTTTCTCAACCATTGATCTTGAAAAGGCAAGATTTAATATTGGAATTTGGATTTAGGGATTGGGGAAGGTGAAAATTCACTCTCAAATTATAAGAGAGAGCCCAGGGTAGCGTGCAAGTCAAGGAAATTTTTTTCCAAGAGTGAGCATTTTGGTTGGGTTAATTTTTAGAGAGAGAGAGAGCCGTATTTTTCTCAAGTGGGCACAAATCCCAAGGATATGTTTTTTCTCTAGTGGGAACGAATCCCATGGAGTTGGGCATGCATCCCGAGACATTTTCTTTCAGCTGAGTTGTACTGTACTTTCTGGGCATGAATTTTGAGGAGGTCGTACAGTGTATGAACTCCTAGGAATGAATTTCGAGGGGTCGTAGAGTGACAGATTGACTGGGTACATGTTTTGAGGAGTTGGGAACAAGTTTTGAGATGGGTTTCTATTGTGGAGGCCGTACTGGTTGTATTGTCGGTTGGGCACATAAATCGAGGCATTGGTACATTCATTAAATGCTTATTTAAATGCTGCTGTAAATTGACATTTTTGCCTGAAAATGATGCAACAAAATTATCTTGGACTGGTTTTTCCATGGTCATCTTGACCAAGATTTTATGTTATTTTATGGGTCTATCAGACTGTTGTTTTTATGTGATTTTTCCGCTACTACAGACTTAGTTTCAATGTTTCATCTTGTTGGGTTGGTTATTTAAATGCGTGAGAATTATTTTTATTAATGGAAAGCTTTAAGTTTGAAATCTGGGCTAAACTAAGTGTTTGACAAAAGTCTGATTTTTGTCCAAATTTCTACATGGTTTCAGAGTTGTGGCTCTGTGATAACAACTGATTGTGGGTGTAGCGGTATTGTTGAGTTGTTGGGAATGGGTTATTGTTGTTTTTTAACAACTTGTGTATTGGAAAACCTTATCTGCATGTGACTTGCAAGTGGTGTGAAGAGTGAAACTCTTGTTATTTTGGTGGAATGCTTTTACTGTCTGAGATGGCTACCATCTTGAGGATAAAGGATAAATTGGACTGAGCTAGGAATTTTGTTCCTTGGAATGCTCAAATAGTGCTTATTTTGGAGGAGAATGAACTATGGGATAAGTGGTGCATACAACACATGTGAATCATATTGTAGATCATGCTCCCACCGATGCTCAAGCACTTGCAGTATTTAATAAAAAGGACATCAAGCCCAGGTGAATCATCCTTGATGCAATTAAGGACCATGCTAATCCTTACATCTCAAGTAAAGATCATGCATACAAGATGTGGGACTCTTTGACTAGCTTATATGAGAGTTCAAATGAGAACTGGAAGATGGTTCTAAGGCAAAAGCTAAGGGACACCAAGATGACAAAGATAGAGACTGATTCTTCTTACATGACTCAGATTTCTTAGGTTCGTGATGAGTTGGGTGTTGTTGGTGAGAAGGTGAAAGATGCAGAGTTGGTGAGAGTTTCCTGGAATGGTTTCTCTCAACCTTGGAATTATTTTTTTCTTGCAATTGTGGCTAGAGAGAATTTTCCTTCATGGGATAGACTTTGGGATGAATTCACTCAGGAGGAGTTGAGATCTAGATCCACTTCCACAAGTCAACAGAATGTGGTTGATGAAGAGAATGTTGCTCTTCCTGCTGAGATAAAGAAGAAGTCTAAGAAGGACTTGAGAAAATTTCAATGTTTTGCTTGGAACCAGTATGGCCACTTTGCTTCTCAGTGTTCTGATAAGAAGAATGAGGAGGAGGAGGAGGATACGATTGTTGTAGCTTCACTAGAAGTAGAGGACTTTGCGAGAAGGTTCAAGAAGGATTTCTCGTTTTTTTCCCTTTATTCTAGTGCTGGTAGGCATGGAGTTGTTCAGAATGGTACTTGGTATGTTGACAGTGGAACCTGTCATCATATGACTAGGATATGCCATATATTCTGTATCATTTCTTAGACTGGTCCTGACCGGTTTGTTTATTTAGAAGGGGGATAGGCACGTGCAGTGCAAGGAGTTGGAAATGTTAGATTCCATCTTAGTGATGGAGGATATATCGAGAAACATGGGGTTATCTTTGTTCCAGGGATGAGGGTTAACTTGCTCTCGGTCTCAGCCTTGGAGGATGCAGGGTATTCGACATTGTTTTGGAGGGGACATGTGTACATATTTCCAAATAGAGATGATCAAGGACATGTTTATATATACTTGGAGAGAGCGGTACTGATTGATCCACAGTTGATTGGTGATCTATTTGGTGAGTTGTACAAGTTCAATGCATAATATGAGCATGGTGTCTATTTTTCCTGATGTGACAGTCTCTTGCAAAGTGTCCCTTTTCATCACAAGTATAGCATCAAACATTGGAAGGATATCTATTTAGCTTCTTTTGTTTCTTGTCCTTCTTGTTGTGATGATGGTTCTACTTCTTTTCCTTCTTCTTGTAGTTCTTCTGGTGTGAACTGTGAGAGATTGATCTTCAATTGCTCCCATTTTCTCCTCTCTTGTTACGATTTGAGATTCTTCTTGTGTGCATTCTTATCAGAGTCAGTTGAAAGAGATCATATTTCTTCTTGCATAGATTCTGTGAATGAATGAGTCCCATGATATAGGGAGACCATACAAGGTAGTCATCACAATTTCTCCTTCTTCGAGATTCTCTTCAACTACTTCAAGTTGTTCTTTGATTTAAGAAACCCCTGTGAAGTAATAATGTATAATATTTGAGTTATGTATATTCACATTATTCAAGTGGTTCCTCAAAGTCATCTTCTAGTTGATGTTCTTCCCTTCGAACATCTTTTTCAAAGCATCAAATACTTCCTTCGGTGTCTTGAAGGATGACACATGGGGAATGAGGTGATCCTTGATTGAAACTGCAATGATTCTCTTTTCTTTAACCAAGTTCTTCTTATGAGTAGACTTAGCCTCATCTTTCTCTATCTCTGGAAATTCTCCATTGATGTACTGATCCAAAATATTTTCTTCAAGGATTAGGGAGATTATGTACTTCCATGCTCGAAATTTATCATCCCCTCCTAGCTTGTCCTCAAGCTGAGTATTGTGAGTCATATTTTCAAATAAGAACCTCAAATGGAAATAACAAAGATTTATATCTTACCGATTTGAGGTCCTATACTTCCATACTCGGAAATTGTCAGCTTCATCAAGCTTGTCATCAAATTGGGTGTGTATAGTCATTTTGAAATGCGAACCTCAAATGTAAAAGAAAAAATTTAGATCTTACCGATTTTAGGTGTCCGACTTGGTTCTAGAGCTGGTTGATCTAGGGTTTGTCAGAGAAACCCTAATTTTTCAAAATTCTAATTAGACAAAAAGATTGGTCTCTTCAAGGTGAGCTGTCCAATGTAATTCTTTTCTAAAAACAATGGTGGGAAGCTCTCAGAATAGTAAGCCCTAGTTTTTCAATTTCTTCTACAAAAATGTCTGAAATTATTTCTGTTACATCTTTGAAGTTTCAGATCCTCATAGTCTGAAATTTCATATTGAGATAGCTTTAAATGTCTGCTTTCCAACCCCACTAGTTAGAGAAGAAACAGATTTTCCAAGTGGTACTTATGCTAATTTTACCAAGGTGACTGTTTTGGGGACTGTTCGGAATAACAAACTTATATGGATTGCCATGTGTCACTATTTCACATTTTGGGTCCAAAAATTGTACCACAGAAACTGCAGTCCATTCCGTACCTAAAACATCTTGCGAAATTTTGTTTGGACCTTCCTATCCTAAGATATATCAAATCTCCCTAGGTCACATGTTTATGACTGTATTTTGAAGGAGGCTGGAACCATGATGTGGAGGAACCATATCTCCTAAAGTATAGAGAATATGAGGCTAAAAATTTTACACAAGGTACAACACGAATTTCTATTTGGCCTGTAAAAGTTTTGGCTTTTGATCCTTCTCCAATACCAAGTTATAACGAAATTTCTAGAATGATTGAATTCATTCTTCCAGGGTTTTTAGACATGAAACCCTAATTTCCATTAGCTACCTTTGTAGTTGTATTTCAGATGCACAGTGAAACTTCTTTGATTAAAAAAATGCTACCACCAATAGAGGCGTACTAGCGAGGCGAGTTAGCCTATCCCTCCTTGCTTGATGATCTGTGGAGAGAACACCTTCAACTAGGAAGCCCTAGTTCCTGCAGCTGCACAGTTCCTTCTTTAAGAGAGGCTCTAATACTATGTTAGATTTTCTTAAGATCTGATTAGATTATCTAGGATCTTTATCTGAATGAATAACAAGTACAACAAAATGCATAATATATAAAATATAGACAAGATGTAGATATTTTCATCGAGGAAACCATAAAGGAGAAAACCATGCAAACTTCTTCAAAATAGTAAGATGATAAAAAACAATAATAAGAAATGCTCAGCAACTATCATTCTCTACTCTTCTGACTATCTCTCTCTCTCATGAACCTTAGAGAGTGTGTGAGGTGTGTATAAATGAGGGAGAGTGCCTCCCTATTTATACTCTTTCAAGTCACTGACCAAATATAAGGCTCAAGCGTACATGCCATCTCACATTGGGCCCACTTCTCCTAGAGAGAACACAATTACATATTACATGATGTTACAATGGGGACTATTGCCCCAACTTACAACAAAGGTTGTATCTCAAGATCTAGACACAATTTAGAAATCCCATAAAGGGGTAACACACATCCCCAATGGGGGTACAACAACATACAATGATAATATACATTATATTATCTTCCGAAGTTACAAATACATCAACACTTTTAAAGTTAAAGACTTGATCATGAAGAAGTTGGAATATGTAGCGCATACATAACTCAATGTGTTTAGTGCACTGGTTTTCAATTAGATTGTTTGCAATGCAAATGACACTCAAAATGTTACACCAAAGAGTTGTACATGGAATTGGGGAAAGTAAATTTGTTCAGTAACTATCAAATCCAAAAAAATTCTAGATTGATTTTAATAGTTGTATAGTTCACTGCATATAGAAGAAAGATTAATAATATGTTTCTTTTTGTTGGATCAAGTGACACGCTGTAAACCAAGATTTAAAGAGTAACTATAAGTAGACTTTCGATCATCAACATCACATGCACAATCTAAATTTGTAAGTCGCATAAAGGAAGGGGAGCTCCCTTTAGTATCTTAGATGCTAAAATGATAAGTAAACTAAATGTAGTGAATCCTGTGCTTTGTTGCCTACCACTTAATCTCATGAAGATCCTACATGAAATGAGAGACCAAACCAAAAAGGGAGATGTCTGACTAGATATGGGTCAAGTACATAAGACTTCCTACCAATTGACTATATGAAGTTGGCTCAACCTTGTGAGTTGAACACTTGGCATAGCGTTTGACACTTGATTGAAAAGGTGTAGTAGACTTGTAGTCTTCCATGTGAAAATAACCAATAAGGTTAAAAGCATACATAGGGTAGGAAACAACTATGCCATTTTTGGATCATTGGATTTGATTACCAAAGAAATGAATAAATTCTAAGTTAGACATCTCAAACTAGGCCATAAGACTAAGCTTCACATGGGAGTTGTCATGGTGATTACTCCCAATGATAAGTATTAAATTATGTGAAGCATAGGATCATCTGCTTGCATGAATTCAAATGGAAGAGAATGTTGCAGAAGAGAGAATAATTTTGCATAGAATATTCAATTAATCATGACAAAATTGCACACACATGCGACAAAATTGGAATAATATGATTATATTCATGAATTAGTAAAATAATATTGAATACACCGGTTGTACATATAGGAGGATTCAAATGATAAATATAGGATTCGAATATACCAACTTAGATCGACTCCGGAGCTAACTCAGTGTGGAAAAATTACCACTGGAGCTCACTAATGCAACTTTGGATAACTTAGTCTACAATCAGTTAACTGATGAGGGTAGGTGAGAAAAGGCGACCACACCCCCTTCAATCATGCAAAATAGTGTTAGGCTAACTGATTGTGATCTAGCTGATAGTAATTAGAGAATAAAAGAACACAATTTCTTATCTACCAAGGTCCACTGAAGGAGACTATGGGTGGCACTTAGAGCGGGTTCCTAAATTATAGGGATTGGTTCTTGGGCTACTAAACTCATGCAATCAGGTGCAGTAAGTGGAAAATGTTCCCTAGGTGAGTCTCCCATGCACCAGTGGAGTGATGAAGACCTCCTAAGCTAGGAAAATAGATAATTAGACTATGTGGTCAAATGGAGGATTAGATAATAATCCTAACACCCCCTCTTAATCCTGACTTTGGACAACCTGGGACTTGACAACTAAGACCAAAGGTCACCCATACAATCTAAATGCAAAAAATAATAATAATTGCTTAATACAATTGAGGAAATGGGGACAACCTCATGGGAAAAAACCCCCTCAATATAAGCAGGAAGAATCAGGAACAAGCTTCCATGCTTAAGAGAAAAAATTTCTTCTTGAGCAAAAACTCGTGAAAATATTGTTGCAATTTGCATCTCTATGGAGCAGTAATGCATAATGATGGCTCTTATGTGCACTAGTATCATGGGACTGTGCATGTGAACTTTTCTATCATCTTCCAATCCGATGATAGACGGGAGAAGGAATGTTTCCTTTGTCTCTTCTTTCTAGAGGAAGAGTGACATGATCCACTTTGTTCTTTTGTGAGCAGGGTTGTTGATAAATCCTTACCATCATATAGCATCTCACTGGGAGCTTGTTGCACCTCCTTGAAGGAAGTGAACTTTCTTGACATAGTGCAAGCTTTTCTTTCTGAAACTGGGATCTTGTTCTCTCCATGTCAGATGGATCTCCAGTCATGTTCCTAGCTACCTCAATAACCTTTTGTGTCGATGTAGGCCTATGATTGGGAGTAGGGACATGATTTGGAATTGGATCACTGTGAACTTCATCTTCAATTTCATCAATTGATTCAACTAGGTCCTCTGCTTTAGATTCTGAATCTGAAACACCAATGGAAACATTATCATGTGTAAAAGGAGTAGATACAATGGTTTTACCTTCCCTTTCGAATGGCAACTGAGACTATATTGAATCTAAGTATGGAAGAAAGTGTGAGAATTCATATGCCTTAGAGGCATGGTTTGCAACACCTTTTTCTATAATCTTCCCGGTTGAGATATCTGAGATCTCCACTGAGTCAAGACCAAATACCACTCGTTTTGATGGGCTAGTATGTGTCATCTAGTATACAGATAACAAATTTATAGATAAAGAGGGAACATAGAGTACATATTTCAACATTCCATGTTTTAACTTAATAGAACCCTTTCCTTCAACTCGAATTTGGGTGTCATCACCCATGTGAATACTCTGACCATCAACAAGTTGTAATGAAGAGAATGATTCTCTAGATGCAACCATATGATTGGAGGCTCCTAAATGAATGAGAAAGGCATGTGATTTTGAAAAACTAGCTTTCAGTGTATGGAATCTCTCATCATGATCTTCAGTATTTTATCTAGAGTCATTCTTCCATGTGCCTTCAGGAAGGGCAATATTATGTTGGTCAAGGAGTTTTTCCATCTGATCAATGGTCTTATTTGTACAATACTTCTCTATATGGTTTCCTTTCTTACAGTAAGAGAATTTTCCCTTATCAGGCCTTTGATGTTTGTCCTTCCTAGATCCCGAGGCTTCATTTGATCAATCAAAATCATCTTTAAGTTCAACTTCAGTGTTTCTTTTCTATTTACTTTTATACTTCCTTCTTGTTTGTGCATTCCTTCTCTCGCCAGCTAAGAGATCTTGATTTGGAGAGGCTCTAAGGGCACCCATCTGTATCAGCTTGTCTTGTTCTTGGATTAGAGACTCTGTGAAGGCATCAAGGGATGGAATTTTCCAATTATGAGTAGTCAATCTCCCGGAGTGAAAAGTAGAGACAAACACTGAGAATTTTGAACCAAGTTTGCTCAGTATGGAGAGAACCAATTGTTCATCCTTCTTATCAATCTCGCATTTCTTCCATTGCATGACCAATGATTTGAATTTAGTGAAGAATAGTTGTATTGTTTCGAAGTTATTGGGTTGTAGTGCTATCAGTTCATTCTCCAAGATATGGCCTGTTAGTGTAATGTTCCATTATTGATAAATAGGGGTTGACCGAGGACATTTAATACCGGGAGCATATTATAACTATTATTCAGTATCATTAAGTCATCAGTATAGTAAAGAGAGACATTAGAGTTAATAACATGAAGAATGCAGGCCCTATTTCTTCGGCCTTAAGTCAATGAGAAATTAGAATTGCATGCATGCAAAACGTAAAGTGCAAACCCTAAAAGTGACATGCAAACTCTAAAAGTGGCAGGCTAACCCTAAAAGTTATATAAGAAGGTTAGTTGAACCAAAAGGGTATTATGGTTATTATTCATCTTTTTGGGAAACAGGTTTTGGGAGCTCAGTGAGCTATTTAGGGTTTAAGGTGGATTGCATTGACCTAATTGGATTCGGTGGTGAAATATATCCACCTTAACCAATGTTTAAGATGAATCATCTAGATTCACCATTGTGTACATCATTGCATCTAAAATCTATTGTGTTTAGGGCAACGTTGGAGCCTCTATATAGCTGGGTGTGTCCATCAAGCTTGAACAACACCTATCTTCACCCTCAAGGGCACATCCATCATTGTGAAGTAGTGTGTCCCATTTCAGGGAGGATTCATCTCAGAAATATCATAGAGCTTCATTGAGACCATTTGAAGAGCATATATAGAGCAGATCGATGGATTAAAGGAGGGACATTAGAGGAAATTTGGGTTCTAAAATGGGCCTTAAAAGAAAACACGACAACAATAAGTTCTTGTGAGTTGGAATTCAAGAACCAATAGAATTCCAATAAAACGAGTCAACCATAACGGTTGAATTGACATATTTGCCATAAAAAAACTACTTTTTTTGTTCATATTTTCGACATATATCCCTCTATTTTTACTAAAATTTTGATCGAGAGAGCTCATTGGATGCAGAATTTGATTTTGCATCCAACAAGTACCCACACTACATACTTTTGACAAACCCCTCTACCCCAAAAACAAAAAATACATGAAAAACATAATGATGATGTCATCATCACATTTTTTTTTTTAGGTATTTCTTGTTTTTTGGGTAGCGAGGTCCATCAAAAGTATGCAGTGTGGGTACTCGTTGGATGCAGAATCAAATTCCACATCCAATGAGCTCTCTCGATCAAAATTTGAGTAAAAACACATGGAGATATGTCGAAAATACGAACACAAAAAGTAGTTTTTTTCTTTTTTCCTCCAAAATTAATAAATATTATTTTATTATTTTCCTTAGGAGGCCCACTTTAGACCTCAAAATTCCTCTAATGATCATCTAGATTTCCCTTTAGGGCTTCAACAGAGAATTCTATTTGCAAGTCATCCACCAATGTATAGGAGATTAATTGCATCCAACCTTGGGAATGATTTCACTTGCTTGGTCTCTCAGCTGTCAGGTAGAAGGAAAGTTTGGGAAGATGAACACACCATTGGAAAGGTTAAAAGTTTAAATATGAGGTATTGTGCATATTCACCATTATGGGAAGGGCGTAGATGTAGAGAACATGGCCACTGTGTGCAGCTACACATGTGTGATATGCCTTGCATTAACTGAGGAGAAATAAGTATACTTCTGGCCATTCGAGCTAGCAGGGTTAACACTCTTTCTATCTTGCACAAAATCGTTGTCCTATAGAAACAATCTTACATTGAGTCCATACAACCTGTAGCAGTCAAAGATTTGTATCTTTCACTGCAAAAGAATTAAGGAGGAGGTCGTATCATCCTTGGGTGTTAGAAACAGTTGCTTGGTGGTCCTTATTCTTGTCTATTGACTCCAAATAAACTAAGGCAAGTTTAAAAACTCTTCCAGGCATGTGTTTTTATTGAATTAAAATATTAGATCTGCAATTTTTTTCCTACGTTTGTTGTGTCACAATGGACTGCTGTTAGTGTTATTAGTAAATATTGCTATGATAAAATCCATGTCACATATTACCACATGTAGCTCCATAGTAAAGCTTGAAAAGATAGGACCAAAAGTTGGAACAACCTTGGGGTTACCTACAACAGTAATGTAACTAATTGTTTGATGAAATATATATATGCCAGAAGTGTCAGTTTCATCCCTTACAGGGTTATTTGAAAAATTAGACCATATTGGGTTTTGGGATATTACAGTGGTATCAGAGCTACAGGTCTTGCCAGCCTGTGAGTGCGCTATCAAGTAGTGGTATCAACATAATATTGGAAACTAAGGTATAAACATAAACAAAACCATGGAGCCTCTCAGTGAAGAAGAAGTATTTTGGGATATTTATATAAATCATAAAGCATTGGGAGCAAAATTTCACGCTAAGATTTCATTTTTTGATTTCATAGACCTTAAGATAAAGTATGATCAGAGGTTGCAAGGGAAAAAGGAGAATTTGTGTGGGAGGATTTACATTGCAGGTATGAAACTTGAAGACCCATATCTATCAAAAGAAGTTATTCTTAGTACTTTAGAGGAAGTTGAAACTTGTTTAAAAATGGTTGATCATTCATTGTCTCATGTAATGAAACCAGCAATGAATCCATCAATGTATGCCTTGGTTAAGTCATAGTTGTTGAGACATTTAGATGATGAGATTAATATGATGGTTACTTCTTGTTTGAGGGAAATCATGAGAATTTCAGCACCTGAAGTTCTGTACAATGATGACACGATGAAGGAGATATTTCAGCTGATTGAGGATAGTCTCCATAGGTTGGATGATACTATACAACCTTCTTTTGATAGGAGGGTAAGAATTTTAGAGACCGTTTCTAAGGTTAGATCCTATGTGGTGATGATTGATCTCAAATGTGATGATTTGATACTCAGAATGTTTCAATGCTTCTTTTCCAAAATCAGAAAATATCATGCAGGGAATGTTATAACATCAATGCAAACTATTTTGTCTCTGATTTTAGATGAGGAGGGTGATATATCCCAGTAGTTTCTATCTAACTTGTTGGCCATTTGGAGTAAGGAGCAAGTTGTTTCACCCATAGCTCATGAGTTATGAAAGGGGTTGGTTGAGCATAAAATCGAAAAGATCAAATACCAATTAACTAAAGAGGAATTTATTTCGTTGAGTTTACAAGTTATAGGACCTCCTAAAATGAGAGAGAAGCAAATGAGAAGAGAGCAGTGTTGTTTCACATGCCAAGGTGTTGGGACTCCTAGTCACATTTGTGGGAATGACAAAGAAGGTGAGTTAATGACTTCTACCACATGTTCATTGCAACCAAGTTATGATGTGAACAAAGAGGAAATTGAGACAATAAAGTTTGAAGAAAAGGCCTTATCTATATGTATGACAAATCTACAAGATGACTCTATTGGGAATATATTTAATGAATATAGTAAAACAACAATTTTGGGTGCAAATTTAGATCAATTTAGTAAGGATTACGAGACCTATGGTGACATTGACAACACATTTGAAGGGTATTATGACTCATGTTTTATTTCAGCAGCATTTTACTAATGCTTGATTATGGAATTCATAATGAAGTTTTGGAAGGAGAAATAGTGAACTTGGAAAGTTTCAAATTTGATGAAGATGCTTCCTGGATAAAATCAGAAATGAGAAGAATCAATAGGTTGTTGGAAGGGGATTTATCAAATGGACCTGAGCTTATTGCAGGTATAGGAAGTGTAGTTACAATAGTTGATGAATTTCCTTTTGACCAAGGTGCTTTCCTAACCTCAATGCATGAATTTTGCAAAGAGTATGTTATAGAGGAAGTTGATTTTGAGAAACATGTTCTTGAAGACAAATCAGAAAATTCATTGTATGAAGTTGATTTTTATTTTTGTCCCAATGAGTCAAACATAATTTGAAGAAACAATTATTGGTGACAATAGAAAATGAAGTGCAAATTTGATCTAAACTAGAGGAAATGAAATCAACGTACTTGCACATGATCAGTGAGAGGGATATGGCTACCAATATTGTAGATGAGGCTTTATCTATGTCCAAGGAAACAAAGAAAAATGTTAGTGAGCTCACCATTGAGCTTAATTCCATGAATCTTGTCTTAGAGAATGATAAAGAGGAACTTCTAGAAGCAGAAGGTTAGTTTTATGTGGTCAAACAATCAAAGGAATAACAGAAGGAAGAATGGGCCAAGGATATTGACCAAGTGATTGAAGAACTAGATGGCGTTCAAGAGGCTTTTGATCTAGTTAAGTGTTCCAAGAAACCAAAAACTAATGGTTTAGCCATGGAGGAGGTAGTTGAGCACATTCCCTGTGGACCATCCAACAAGGCAGTGTATGCATACAAATATTGGGTGGACATGTATATGACATAGATGGAGACACCCAGGTTTACAAGCATAGTTAACATCAGTGGAGTTGCTATGGAGGAGAGGTCCAACCTCCACTTTTATGAGTTTATTTGAGGGATGTTTAGGTTTGGAGGCATGATGAAGAAGTCTTCTAAAGCGTTTGTGCAACTTATGAATGCTTGGATCATTAGGAGCACAATGGATTTTTGTGTGAGCACTAGGCAGATTGGCACCTTGGGTAGAGGGTGCTCCACATCATACAAACTAGTGGGGGACCCGAGGGGCTTTACCTTTTACAGACATGAGCGAGGTAGGTTCGCATGGAAATACTTGGTGGATATTACGTTTGGTCAACAAGGCAGGTTGGGACCCACTCATTCAACAACATTGATGCAACCTTCGACCCTCTGTTAGCAGTCATGGGGGATTGTATTATTAAATTGCATCACAAGTTTACCAAGGATGCAAGACATAGAGTATATATGAGTAGAGATTCACTAGTTATCAAAGTTCATGCACCTTCTGGTGATTTCCTCCGAGTATAGGGAAACACGAATGATAGAGATATCTCTTTAGGAGATGATGAGATTTCATGAGAAGCCTAGAGTTGTCACCAGTGATCAGAGCAGAATTCCTTTGCCAATATTTGAGATCGAGTATTACAACAGATTTGTTGACTTCACCTGGATGCCTATGTACTCCACTTTTCATAGTGAGGGGATCAATCAAAGGGTTGTTTGGGATCCAAGTATCGAGGGATCAATCCATGATTGGGTGGACAAGAGGCATGAGGTGATCCAATGGTTCATATGGGATCCTGGTATTAGTGTTTGGATGCATTTTATAGTTGACTGTTGTCGATTGCTTGAGGACAAGCAATATTTGGCGAGGGAGGATTGTAATGATCCATTACTGATAAATAAGGGTTGATCGAGGACATTTAATACTAGGAGAATATTAGAACAATTATTGAGTATTATTAAGTCATCGGTATAGTAAAGAGGGCCATCATATTTAATATCATGAAGCATGTAGAGCATGGAGGCCTTATTTCTTCAGCCTTAATTCAACAAGCAATTATAATTGCATGCATGCAAAAAGTTAAAGTGCAAACCCTAAAAGTGACATACTAACCCTAAAATATATATAAAAAGGTTATTTGAACCAAAAGGGTAGTATGAAATAGGTTTTGGGAGCTCGATGAGCTATTTAGGGTTTAAGGTGGATTTCCTTGACCTAATTGGATTCAGTGGTGAAATCTATCCACTCTAACCAATATTTAGGGTGAATCATCCAGATTCACCATTGTGTACATCATCACATCTTAAATCTATTGTTTTTAAGGCAATGTTGGAGCCTTTATACAACTGGGCATGTCCATCAATGGAGCAATTGTATTCGGTTGGAGTGTTACTAGTCGAATCCAACTATCATTTTGAATGATAAAATATAATAATGTATTAGATGATGCCAATATTACAATGATGTATTTGCCTTAAATATGGCTTGGACATTCGATGATGAGGAGACACCTCCTTTCATAATAACTTAATTAACCTAACTATTAATTATTTAATTATTATCTTATTTTATGTTCGTTACATTGCCACTCCCTTTAAGGGAGATTTGTCCTCAAAGCTTGAGTATTTCCTAATGTCTTTCTTTATTGTGAATTGGTGTCGGTATTAGAATCAGATGATATTTCTGGTGCAGAGACTTGCACTTTCTCTCCATTGGTGATTCTGCACTATATTGTCTGATTGTTCCTACATTTATGGTTTGGGGTCCAGTCATCACCGCATTGACGACATATGTTTTTCTTATTTTTTTCTATTATTAGAGTAACTGTTAGATGACTTTGATCTATTTTCAATTTCATAGGTATATGATTGAGGTTTGTGGCATTGATGGCCATGTGACCAAGTATCTGCACAATACTTACATTGTGTCTCTTTTTCTTATCGATAATGGTTATCGCTTCTTATTTGTATTCCTTCCAATTTGCGTTCTGCAACTTTTGATTTATGTCTCACTACTTCTACATTAGGTATGTCATGTAACTTTAACTTTTTTTGGAGGTATGGTTTAAGACCTCCTAAAAAGGTTTTGAGTCTTTGCTTGTCAGACAACCCAAATAATTGTGTCGATAATGATTCCCACTGATGTGTGAATTCCTCAATGCTTCTAACCTGTTGTAATTTGGTAAATTTACTGAAAAATTCGTCTTCTTTGATTCCTTGAAACCTATTAAAAAATCATTTTTGAACAAGTTCTAGATGTAGGTAAAATTATTTCTCTTCCACCATAAGTTCCAATTATAGGCGTACCCTTCCATATGCATTGATGCATATTTCACCTTCTCCTTGTCAAATTGAATATTGTAAGTGTCGAAGTATTCTTCCGCCTTGTTTAGCCAAGCAATGCATTGGTCTTCAGCTCCATTGTATTTTGACAACTCTATTTTTTCCTTAGATGGGTACACTTTGTAAGGACGATATTGATTGCTTTTTGCTGTAAGGTTTGATGGTGGCTCGGAACTACTGGATGATGCAAGTGACATAACTGAATTGCTTCATTGTTGGTGGTGCTTTTTAGCCTTTTTATTCTCTACTATCTTACTAATAGCATCCATTTTGCGGTTTAATTGTGCCTCCATATCTGGCAGTAATTTTGTTTCTATCTCCTGCTTAAGCGTCGCATTTTTAATCTTTATTTCTTTTTGCAATTATTTTTTATTCTTGGCAAGTGCTTCCTATGTGGAAATATGAACTGAAGCCTCTAGCATGTCTGGACTACTGATTCGGTCTGTTTTAGGAATTAGTCTTTGTAACACCTCGATTAATGTATTATGGTTCTGCATCATGGTGCCCACGTTCTGTGTTAAGGTGTTTATGTTTTGAGTCATGGTACTCATTTTGTCATCCAAGTCTTTCTGTTTTTTGTTCAGGATGTCAAAATTTTCATCCAGCCTTCTTTCTAGTACCAAAACAAGCTCGTCTTTGAGACTTGTATTGTTATTCTACATTTCTTCCTTCAAGTGTTTTTGGTTAGTGACAGGGGACTTGATGTCCTTCTCCATTTTTACGATTTGCTCTTTTAGCTCCGCCATGGTCTAGGACCTTGCCATGCGGAGGTGTTTATTTTGAGACTATTTCGGATTTTGAGGTGAATTTTTTTAATAATAATAAATATTAATTAATATTAATATTGTTGTTTTTTTTGCTTTTATAAACTATATAATATTTTGTATATAGTTTTTTTTAAACAAATATTATAATAATAAATATAATATTTGTTTTTTTAAAATATTTTATATTAAAATATATTAGAAATAATATATTATATTATAAGATATTGTTTGTTTTTATTTGGTTGCAGGTCATGGAGTTCGAGGCGGAGGCAGAGCGACGACGTGGAGTTGAGGGAGGGATGGAGCAGCATGTAGTGGAGCGACGACGTGGAGGGATGGATGGAGTAGCAGGTAGTGGCGAGTCGGGGGTGGAATGTGCAGGAGGCGTGAGGGCAGGAAGATGACGGGTTGGTGGCTGTTGGGGTGAGCACAAGTGGAAGGCGAAGGCGTGAGGTGGGAGGACGGATGGAAGAGCGGGGAGGAAGGCTGTGAGGTGGCTTGGCAGTGGAAAGGTGGATGGAGGAGGCTGTGCGTGAAGATGATGGGAGCACAGATAGTGGAGGAGGGAATGCATAGAGGAGGGGGGAATTGGGGAAATAGAAGGCGCGGGGAGATGTGCAAGCTGCGGCGTTGAGGTATGCAGGGCTGCGTGGAGGTGACTAGCAGCAGATGGGGAGGGAAGGAAATGGGCGTGTGGGAGATGGAAGAGGGAAGGAGCAAGCACATGGGAGAATAGGATGCACGTGTGGGGCGAGGAGGGTGGAGAGCAGCGAGAACAGGTGGGAGAGTGAAGGCAACAAAAATGAAAAATGGGGGTGGAAGGAGTTTAAGATGAGAGAAGATTGTGTTTGTAGCAGAGGAGCAGTGTGGAAGGGAAGAGAGGATGAGTTGAATCTGAGCTCAAGTCGAAGGAGAGAATCCGCTCCGATACCAAATGGAGAAACTGTATCCGGTTGGAGTGTTACTAGTCGAATCTGACTATCATTTTGAATGATAAAATATAATAATGTATTAGATGCTAAATATTACAATGATGTCTTGGCCTTAAATATGGCTTGGACATTTGACTATGAGGATAGGCCTCCTTTCATAATAAATTAATTAACCTAACTATTAATTATTATATTATTATCTTATTTTATGTTCATTACAATCAAGCTTGAACAACACCTATCTTCACCCTCAAGGGAGCATTCATCATTGTGAAGTAGTGTATCTCGTTTCAAGGAGGTGTCATCTTAGAAATATCATAGAGCTTCATTGAGACCATTTAAAGAGCAGATATAGAGCAAATTGATGGATTAAAAGAGGGTATCATCCAGATATCCCTTTAGGGATTCAATAGAGAATTCTAATTGCAAGTGATTCACGCATGTACAAGGGATTAATTGCATCCAACCATGGGAACGATTTCACTTGCATGGTCTCTCAGCGATCAGGTAGAAGGCGATTTTGGGAAGAGGAACATGCCATTGGAAAGGGAAAGAGTCTAAATCTGAGGTACTGTGCATATTCACCATTATGAGAAGGGCATAGATGTAGAGAACATGGTCACTGTGTGTAGCTACATATGTGTTATATGCCTTGCATTAACTAAGGAGAAATACGTATACTTATGGCCATTCAAGGTAGCAGGGTTAACACTCTTTCTATCTTGCACACAATCATTGTCTTGTAGCAGCACTCTTACATTGATTCCATATGTCCTGTAGCAGTCAGAGATTTGCATATTTCACTGCAAAAGAATTATGGAGGAGGTCGTATCATCCTTGGGTGTGAGCAACAATTTATTGGTGGTCCTTATTCTTGTTTATGGACTCCAAATCAACTAGGGTAATGAGTTTATAAACTCTTCCAAGAATGTGTGTTTATTGAATTAAATTATAAGATTTGCAATTTTCCTTCCCTCTGTTTGTTGTGTCAAAATGGACGGTTGTCAGTGTTATTTATAAATATTGCTATGATAAGATCCATGTCACATATTACCACATTTAACTCCATAGTAAAGCTTGAAAAGACAGGAACACAACCTGGAACAACCTTGGGGTTACCTACAACAGTAATGTAACTAACTATTTGATGAAATATATATTCCAGCAGTGTTAGTTTCATCCCTTACAAGGTTATTTGAAAAATTAGACCAGATTGGGTTTTGGGATATTACACTCAGTTCATCATGTTTTCCAAACAAGGATTCGAGAGCCTTATCCCATACTTCTTTCATAGTCTTGAGTCCATCAATATGGAACAACATCTCTTTGGAGATGTGAATGCACATGTAGCCAAAAGCTTCATCAAGCCCATCCATATGCTTCAATTTTTCAATATAATATTGGGGTTCAGTTACTCTGCCCATGGTCATCATGTACAGACCTTTACTATGCAAGGCAATCTGCATGTCTACTCTCCATTCAACGTAATTGAAAGGAGTAAGGATCCTGGGAGCGAAAGCTACTGAATTATCCATTTCACAGTTATATCGATCAACAAATATTCATAAATTCTTTGAATGTTCCTGCAAAAACACTACAAAACAATTCAATTCGTATTAATTTAGTTCAAACACCTTTTACTTTGACATGTGCACTTTCTCTGAGTACATCACACCTGGATGGACTTCTCTGGACAGAATCTAGAGGGAGCAATGCAATTATTCTAAGAATTATATGGAAACTCAATCGATTATGACGCATCAATGGAAGTTTCTAAGGCTCGAGGCAGGCATGGATACCTGCTCTGATACCATGTTAAATTCTATGAAGCATAGGATCATCATCCTACATGAATTCAAATTGAAGAGAATGTTGAATAAGAGAGAGAAGAATTTTGCATAGACTATTCAATTAATCATGACAAAATTGCACACACAGGGGAAAAAGTTGAAATAATATGATTATATTCATGAATTAGTAAAATAATATGGAATATACTGGTTGTACATATAGGAGGATTTGAATGTTAAATATAGGATTCGAATCTACCAACTCAGATTGACTCTAGAGCTAATTTAGTGTGGAAAAATGACCCTTAGAGCTCACTAATGCAACTCTGGATAAATAACTTAGTCTACAATTAGTTAACTGATGAGGGTAGGTGGGAAAATTTGACCACACTCCCCTCAATCATGCAAACTGGTTCTAGGATAACTGATTGTGATCTAACTTATAGTAACTGGAGCATAACTGAACATAACTACTTACCAACCAAGGTCCACCGAAGGATATTTCTGGTGGCACTTAGAGTGGGTTCCTAAATTATAGGGATTGGTCCCTAGGGTTCCAAAACTCATGGAATCATGTGCAGTAAGTGGCAGATGTCCCTAGGTGTGTCCCCCATGCACTAGTGGAGTGTTGAAGACCTCATAAGCAAGGAAAATAGACGATTATACTATGTGGTCAAAGGGAGGATTAATAATAATCCTAACAATGAGTAGTTCATTGAAATAGAGAACAATGATGAAGAGATCACCATTTATGCTTTTTCAGTTTAGAAAATGGAATCAGATTGACACTTAAAAACTAGAACCAAGAAGCTAACTATACATCTTTTCATACCAAGCTTGGGGAGCCTTCTTGTGACCACGAAGTGGTTTCTCAAAAGCAAAACACAAGAATGGATCCATCATGACAAAAACTAATAGGTTGTTCAATGTATATTTGTTCATTGAAGTCCCCATGTAGAAAGGTGTTTTTGATATCCATCTAATGTTCTTTCCAACATCTATAAGCAACAAGTGAAAGAACAAAAAAATATTTGCAACATGGAAAAAATTCTTGAGTATACAACACCTTCTAACAAAGAGACACCTTTGGAAACAATCTGAGATTTGGATTTGTCCACTCTTCCTTATGTTGAAAACTTAATTCTATAGATCCCACTTGCTATCAACAAGTTTATGACCTTTACAGAGAGAGACCAAAACCCAAAGTGTCATTCTTTAATAATGAGTGCATTATTCTTATAATGTTTTCCCATTCAAGTAGACGACTTGATTATTTACAAGTATGAGGATCTGCAATCTTGATTTTCTTGACTATTAGCGTTGAATCAATTACATGCAACTAATATCAAGTCCTATGGGAATCAATGGGATCATCATTTGAATTACCCATTTCTTTCCTTGTTTTCTAAACCTATTTCAAAACAGGTGCATGATTTCCATACTAAACTTGATGACAAGCAAGAGTTGGAGACCTCTTTGTGTGCTCATCATCTGGAGAAGAAGGATCATTGTCCATAAAAAATTCAAGATTTGGAGAAGTAGAAGAAGAGAAAGGTGGCAAAGAAGATGTACACATGCATGCCAACAAGTGTTAATCAAACCAAGAATCTCTTCAAAAGATAACATTTGAAGTTTGAGATAGAAATATCCTATAAACTTTAGCATCTTTAGAATAGCAAACAAAGATACATAGTTTACTTTTAGTTTCCATTGTTTTATGCTTTTCATTTGAAACATGGACTAATATTCATAACAAATTACTTTTAAATGACTTACATCATGATTGATTTTAGACAAAGCTAGCTTCGTGTGCAATTACATCCATTATTCTTTTAGTACGAATATGGTTCAAAATAAAATAAGCACAATTAATTTTCTTCAACCCAAGCTGAGGCCTTAACTTTTTTAATTTGAACCATACAATTTTCTAGTGTGATTTTGATGTTTATCTACACCATTTTGTTGCGTTGTGTATGGTGTAATGTGTTGCATTTGAATGCCACGTGTTACCCCATATTTCATGGGTGTTCACTTAGTTTGTAATGAGGTTTTCTGGGACTAATTCTAGAGCGGTCTAAGTCAAATCCTAGCATTCTAGCATTAACAATCTCATCATTTGGAGGGTTCTTGGTTGACCTATGCTAAACAACATTCTGGGAGGGTATGTCCACCAATACAACAGTTTAGCCTCATTTCTTAAGATCTAAGAAAAATTGGGTTTATTTGTGACCTCAAATAGCCTTAAAACAACCTCCATTGTCAAATCTAGGTCGTCTCATAAATCCATGTTTTCAAGCACCCTAGGCACAATATCAGCAATGAAAGGTTTCCATTTCAACCCTGGGCAGTAAGTAAATTAACTTATTTGTGGAAGCATACTCTAGTAGTAGTTAGAAGTGCTACTTTCATATCTAAGCAGTATTTTCTTATGGTAGTTTAACATTAATGAGGGTCTAATACATGATTTTCAGTTCATTTTGGCTATACTTGGGCGCATTATGATTAAAAAAATAGGCTTTTCCAAGGTGTGTTTTCATAAAAGAAAGTAGATTTCTCCACCTTTTTTGTCATGTGGCTTAAGGTTTGGCACCATCAGTTTGGAGGGAAATATACAACCATTTTCTTGAGCATTAAAGGCTACAACAGAAAAAAAAACCAACGATCATACCTACCCATTGAGCCAACAATAATGCTCTATTTTCTTCTTGTAGTGGCACCCCTGAAAAATAGTACTTGACATCCAATCAAAAGGAAAGTTTCCAGCCTGTAAAATATCATTTTGGTTTGAACAAGTCTCGTATATATCATCCACATTTGATCTCTAGTAGATAGGGCATTTTCAAGCACTTGTTAAATTGGGTTTGATGTTTGAGTGCATTGTATGAGTAAATTGGGTTTGATGTTTGACAAGCACTTGTTAAATATTGTTTTGAACAAGATTTATATTTAGCATGAATCTTAATCAAACTCAACTTTAGTACTATGACATCTAAACATTGTAGATGATCCCAACATAAGCTTTGTTCCAACCAAAAAGATAAATTACAACAATACTTCTATGGTATGATAATGAATTTATTATCAATTTTCTATAGGAATAACAATGATATGATATGAAAGTGATTGTAGATCTTACCTTAAAGCTTCATTGGAAAAGAAAATTCCTTAGTGGCTTGGATTGTATCTTAAAGTGATGTAAAACTAATATGCACATTCTCCCTTCCAAAGATCAACTCTACTATAATCTAGTACAGTCAAATCACAACATACTTTGACCCAAAATATAGATTGTGTAATGACAATAGTGATTCCCCTAGTTGGGCGTTGTTTCCCAACCAATGTTCACATATAATGAGTGTGTTCTCTTTGTGCCTTGGAAAAAGAAATGGTGTATTTAACTCGTACAATAGTGAAGTCCTCCTGTAGTGGCATGTTTCTCTAAGCAATAAGGATTTAACAAATATGTTGGCTGGTGTATGGGACTAAAAGTAAGGTGTGCACCCTCCTCAAGGATGTAGCAACGTACACAATGGAAAGTCTTGTTGATGTATTTGTAACTTCAGAATGTATTCACTTATATATCTTATGTCTTGTACCTTGATGTTTATTCCGGGATGTGTCTGTAATGTCATTGAGTCATATCATGCCCTGATGTTCCGATTGGGAGGATCTATAATGTAAACAAGTCATGTCAAGTCATTGTGGGTAACCCTCCTATTGATCAAGGGTTAAAATCCCCGCAATTCCGAGGCACTAGGGTTATTAGACTCTCCTAGAGAAGTCGGCCTTGGTGAGTCATTGTTAAGTCAAGAATTAGTATAAATAGAGAGCAAGCCTCTCTATTTATCATACACTCACTCACACTTAGTTGTAGCGCATAGCTGAGGAAGAAGAAGACACTAGGGCTAGGAAGAAAGAGGTTACTGCTGTCAAGAGTTCATCTTACTATTTTTGGGGCTTTGTTATTTGGTGCTGATTCTATCTCTGAGGAAGTTGCAGGGTTTTCTCCATTTATGGTTTCCCTGAGGAAAAACACTGTGTTCATTGTTTCTTGTGTTTGATTGCTGTGCTTGTTATTCTCTCAGTTAAAGATCCTAATAATGCTAGCTTAATGTTAAAAATCTAACATGGTATCAGAGCTAACCTGAGAAGAAGACACTGTGCAGCTGCGGGAACTAGGGCTTCCTACTTTATGGATCTTCCTCCATATATTTTCAGCAAAATAAGGTTGGAATAACTCTCCTCCCTAGGGCACATCTTTCTGTCGAAGCAGAATCCAATTCTAAGGTTTTTCAGTTTTGGACCCGACATTGCTACCGGAAATTAGGGCTTTCCACAGAAGTGGAATTTTTCAGTGAGCCCAGAATTGGATTGATCTCCTCCTCAAAATAGAAGTTAGGGATCAAGATCAAAGCATTTGGTTGGACAGAACTCCAGAAAATCAAAACCCTAATCTGCTCCTGAACCAGCACTGCAGAATTTCAGCTCCAAATCCAGATCTGACATCTTGACCTGGTAAGATCTAAATCTTTTGTATTTCCATTTAAGGTTCTCGGTTAATATGTCTCATCATACCAAGATTGATGAAAATATTGAGGGAGCTGATAACTTTCGAGCCTGGAAGTATAGGATCTCCTTGGTCTTGGAAGAAAATGAGTTGGACTCCTATATCAGTGAGGAGGTTCTAGTTCCAGAGGGAGATGGGGCTAAGGAATTACATAAGAAGAAGTTGGTTATGGAAAAGAGGATTATTGTTGATTCAATAAAGGATCACCTCATACCATATGTGTCCTCCCTAAAGACACCTAAAGCTATGTTTGATTCCCTAACCAAATTGTTTGAAGGGAAGAACATAAATCAGACGATGACCTTAAGGAACCAGTTGAAGAATGTAAAGATTCAGAATGCAAAAACCATCCAGTCTTACTTTACAAGGGTTTCTCAGATCAAAGAACAATTGGAAGCAGTAGATGAAGAAGTGGAAAATGCAGAGATTGTAATGACCACGTTGAATGGTCTCCCTAGATCACGGGACTCCTTTATTCAAGGGATCTGTGCCAGAAAGAAGTTAATCAAGTTCAGTAGAATTTGGGAAGAATGCTAACAAGAAGAAGCTCAGATAGCAGCTCGAGAAGAAAATATGGGAAGTGAAGATCAAGATCTCATAGTACAATCCAAGAAATCCAGATCTAGCTGTCACAGAAGTAAGTATTCTCATCAAAGGAATAACTCTAGAAAGCCTAGAGATATGTCTAAGTACATTTACTATACATGTGATGAAAGAGGACACTTTGCTAGAGATTGTCCTAGAAACAAAAGTAGCTCTCACAAGAAGGGAAACAAGAGAAGACATCATGATCATGCTACAGAGGATGATGAACCTTCCATAAAGAGAAGTAGACAAGTCAGTGATGATTCTTCAAGTGATGAAGAATATGTTCTGATTTCCGCTCTCACGGGAACTATCACACATGGCAGCAATGATTGGCTAATAGACAGCGGTGCTTCCAAGCAAGTGACATGATTCAAGGAATCCTTTGTGAAATTATTTCAACATGAATCACATCACAAGGTGAAACTTGGAGATGACTACCAGTATCCAATAAAAGGTAATGGGGAATCCTCCTATAAGCTAGACTCTGGAAATTCTATGACAATGAAGGAAGTATTGTTTGTACCAGGACTAAAGAAGAATCTCCTATCCATATCTGCATTAGATGCAAAAGGAATGAGGGTTGCATTTATAGATGCTCAAGTCATCATGTGGCCAAAAGGAAATACTATTGATGATACAGTAGTGATTGGGGAACAAGAAGGAGGCTTATACAAATTGAAGGGCCATCTAGAACAATCTTTGGTTCATGACTCGATAGAACCAAATGAGCTTTGGCATAGAAGGCTTGCACATGTGCATTACAGAGCACTACCACTTGCAAGCAAAGTTGTTGAAGGTCTCCTAGAAATGCAGACAAAACATGAAGGTGTATGCAAAGGATGTGCGAAAAGGAAGAACACAAAGAAGACATTTCCAAGTAGTGAGAGCAAGGCAAAAGGAATCTTGGAAATCATCCACTCTGATGTATGTAGACCAATGTCATCAAGTTCACTAAGCGGGTATGTATACTATGTTTCTTTCATTGATAATTTTTCTAGGAAGACATGGATTTACTTCATGAAGAACAAAGATGAAGTTTTCAGCAAGTTCAAGGAATTCAAAGCCTTGATCGAGAACCACACTGAAAACAAGATAAAGACCTTTCAATCAGATAATGGTGGAGAATTCACTTCGAATGAATTCAAAGAATTATGCAAAGACTCAAGGATTAAGAGGGAGTTGTCCACTCCTTATAATCCTCAATAGAATGGGATTGCAGAAAGGAAGAATAAAACTATCATGGAAGCTGCAAGAGCAATGCTTCATGATCAAGATCTTCCTATGCATCTATGGGCAGAAGCTGCTAGAACAACGGTGTATGTATAGAACCGTACTCCACACAGAGTACTTAAGAACAAGACTCCTGAAGAAGTCTTCTCCGGCAAGAAACCAGAAGTCAACCATCTCAGAATATTCGGCTGTCCTGTATACATACACATTCCAAAAGAAAAGAGGACGAAGTTATATCCTTCAGGAAAGAAGGGTATATTTGTGGGATACTCTAAAAGCTCGAAGGCTTACAGAATATACTTTCCAGGATTCAAGAAGATTAACATTAGTAGAGATGTAACATTTGACGAAGATTCATCCTACATCAAATCTAGGAAGAAACCGGCTGAAGAACATGAAGAAACAAGAGCACCTAGAATTCATGATACAACCATGAACGAAGAAATTCAAGAAGAAGATCACGAATTAGAAGAACCTTAAGAACCTGTAGATCCACCTCTAGAGAATAATTGTCATAAGAGGAAAGCTGCTTGGGTACGTGAAATTTTCCAAGGTGTAGAAAGATATGGAGCTTCAGAAGAAACACCCATAGGAAGAAAGAGAACTAGGTCAAGTTCCAGTTATGTAGCCTTGCTATGTGACATTATTGATAAAGAACCTTCCAACTATGAAGAAGTGACAGAACAAAAAGAATGGAAGGATGCTATGATCAAAGAGTATCAATCAATCATGAAGAATGATGTTTGGGATGTTGTCCCAAGACCAGAAGGGAAGTCCATTGTAACTTTCAAATGGATCTACAAGATCAAGCATGCTGCAGAGGGAAACATCGAGAAATATAAAGCAAGATTTGTAGCGCGTGGTTTCTCCCAGAAAGAAGGAATAGATTATGAAGAAACCTTTGCACCTGTAGCCAGATACACTTCCATTAGATCAGTACTTGCTCTGGCTACAGTGATGAAATGGAAGATACACCAGATGGATGTCAAGACTACTTTCTTGAATGGTGTAGTAGAAGAGGAAGTGTATGTGGAACAACCACTCGGTTTTGAGACACATGACAGGGAATCTCATGTGTGCAGATTGAAGAAATCCCTATACGGTTTGAAATACGCACCCAGGACATGGTACGGTAGAATTGATGGTTTCCTATCCAGTTTGGGCTTTAACAAGAGTAAAACAGATTCCAACCATTACTACAAGGTTGAAGATGGCAATCCAGTGATACTCCTACTGTATGTGGATGATCTGTTTGTAACAGGTATGGATGGGTTGATTGCTGATACGAAGAGGAAACTTCACTAGTGGAAAATGAGAGATTAGTGACCAAAAAAATGACCAAAATCCGCATATCAATGACCACTTTTGGTTTGGCGATCGCTGGTGGCTAATTTGTAGTCTTTTATTACATGACCAAAATTGGTCATTTTTATTTTGGTCATTTATAGCTTGTTGGTTGGTCATTAATTTGGTCATATATTTCAATCAATGACCAAATATATGACCACATTTGTGACCAAATTAATGATCACATGACAAGCTAGAATATGACCAA
>LPNX010467019.1:4496-53126 GCA_001517045.1 Pseudotsuga menziesii | reverse complement strand
TTAGTTAGCATTCCAAAACTACAAAGCACAAGTTTTGGGAGTGTCAATATGACATAAAATGTTTGAGTTGCATATCGCACTTGCGATATATCGCATATGAGTTTTTTAATGTTACCTATCGCATATGCGATATGTAAAATTACAAAACGTGAATGTGATATATCAGATATGCGATATAGATTTCCACGAACCTTAGCCTTGTGTTTGGGCTCGGGTTATTCCGAACGTGCCATCAATAACGCATATGCGTTCTTGATTTACACTTCGGAAGTGCGTTTCCGATTTCCTAAGTGGCACCAAAAAGTGGAACCAACTTCGTGCGAGCGCCCGTAATGCTAAAAGTACTTGGTTTAAACTTTGAAGAAAAAAATCCGACATCGTGTTTCTACTGTTCATCCAGTTTACTAGCTAGAAAATATCACACTCTGGCATTGTGTTTGATACTTTTGAATTTTGGAATATCACATCTGAATGTTTTGCTCCTTTAAATTGTATATAGGTGTCCAATCCAATGCAAGTCAAATATGCAGTTGGTTAATTGGAAAGAATAGGTAAGTAATGTGTGTGATATCTTATCTAGAATTGCATTTCTTTTCTGCAAAGCTAATTTTTTTAGAAGAATTGAGTTTATTTACAAATGTCCTATGGATACAATAGAGGCAGGTTATAGCCTTCCCCTTGATTTTTTTATTTGAATTCCTTAGAGAAACATGCCCTCAGGAGCTGCACCACAAGTGTGGACTTCCTTTGGCTTTACATGCTCGGTCTAAGGGATAATATTCTTCCAAAATATCTTGGACTGTGCTCTTGACCTCTGTATTTGACATATATGCTATACAGGTGGGCAGAGAGAAGAGTGAGTGGAACCAACCTTTCAACACTTTTTAACTATTATCTGCAATGGGGATTGCATACCTCTGGCTTATTCTTATCCTTACAGATTGCTATAAGTTTACATGCCTTGCATTACAATTATAATTACACATGACAAACAAGATTTATTGAACAAAAATATTGGATAACCATTCCTCCAAGATTTCTTTTGAGGCAAACTGTTTCAGTTTAGTCATCTTATCTAAGAGGTTCTCTTGGGTTCCCTATATAGCCTCTGAGTATCTCCATGAAAGATAGGTATAGTGGAAAATGAAAAATCAAACTAAATGTATTACGGGTTTCCTTTATTTTATTATTTTACTTGAAGATTGCATGCAGTCTGTTGATAAAATGTTATATAGGGTGTATGGACCGTACTTATAAGCTATAGGGTTTTGTCATTTCAAACATTGGAAGGATCTTGTTAATGGGTTTGTGAAAAGATGTAAACATTTTATGGATTCTACTTATTTAGTTTTTAGGGTCTGTTGCATTTCATGCACTGAATAGACAAAGCTTGATAAACTTTTATTAGACTTAGTAGTGAGGCTTTTGCATTGGATATCACCAATGTTTATTTTGGTTTGCATCGATATGTTTAAGTGAACTCTTTCCTTAACATTAGAGCACTAACCAAGAGTATACAGAGTAAATTTGAATGAATGAAAAAGGGGGAAATGGAAAAACATAGTAACATATTTTTGAGAACAAAGAAGATTCCAAGAACATAATTAAAATTGAAAATTAGAACGAACAAATAGAAAAGAGGAAAGAAGAGAGAGAAAAAGGAGAAAAGAGCTTAAGAAACTGAAAAGGAATTAAACCAAAAGAATAGAGCTGATACAGAAAACATTGTTGTGGCTAGGATATGATTTATAGTATGTTTCTCTGACCATATAGTTTGTTTCTCTAAGCATATCATGTTGTTTGAGACTAGGTCTTCTCTCAATACCTTGATGGATTTTATGGTTGAGGAAAAGATAGAGACAAAAGAATGGGTTTCCAATCTAGGTAATGCCATCGAATATGCCATATTCAACCAAATTGATTGGTCTTCCTATCATTGGTGTCGAAGGTCTTGGTTGAAAAGAGAATACAATCTTGACTATGATTACGTCTTGTTTGTTGTTTGTATGATTATGATTTGTTTGCTATTTTTCTCTTGTTTGGATGTTATATAATCCTGAATATTGTTAACAGACATTGGTTCTGTGCAACAAGATGAGTTGTGCCCAGATGATATGTTCAGCTATGATGAATTATCAGTTGTTGAAGACCAGCAAGAGGGAGTAGAAACCACTGTCTGCACTGTAAGTGTAGCTTCTATCCTAGAGTAGGGTTATGACCAGCCTCAAATAGTGGCAAAGGTTTAGTGACAATACCCATCTCAGATGAAATGACTGAACAGGGTCTACATGAAACTTGTTTGCAGGAAAGGACGGTGACTAGGAAAACTAACGTGAATATCACTGAAAATTTTATTGAAGGTGGTGTTGATGGCTATTTTCCATTTGATGATTCTAGAGTTGTTGTAGAGAAAAAAAATTGTCATTCATTTGTGGAATTGGAAGTAAAAGATCAAGTTCCTAGTTCACAGTCCCAGCCTTAAGAGGAGCTTATCAAAAAAACCACAGTGGATCAGTCTATACTTGGTAGTACAACAATTGATGATACACGCAAAGCTTTATCTAATGTGAAAGGAACCCATGGATCACAAAATAATCATACTGATCAGGTATCAACTCAGGCCTTTTTACAGTTGAAATTAGAAAAAAATGATATTGATGGGATAACAAATGAAGTTTATGTGGAATTAGATGCTTCAAATAAGGAGTTGTTACAGTCTGGTCTGGTTGCACATGATTTCAATAATAATCTGGAAGGCTCAATGGAAAAGCATTCAAATAGTTATGGAAATGTAACTAAGGAGATCGTTGAGAGTGTTGAGAATGGTACCAAACATGCTGACATTGTAGTTGGTCTGCAGATTGATGCTAGAGATGCATTTGATATCAGCACTGGTGACAAATATCAAAAGGAGTCTCTGTAGTTGAATCAATTTATTTTAGATAATTTTCAAGATGTAGAAATGGAATCCACACCAAATGCATTTAGTACAAATCAAGAAGATCAACCACATATGAATCAGCCAGAATATGAACAACTAGAATCTTTTTGTGAGCAGAAGCATCCTAAAATAGCAGTGATGAAAGAAAAGGAAGAAGTCTCTCATCAAAAAGATTCTGAATTGGAAGCTTTGAAAGGAGTTCTAGATTGTCAGAAGAAACTTGAAATGAAAGCAACATCTGATATCAGTACTGGTGATGAAGATCAAAAGGATATTGTGCAGGTTAATCAAGTTACTCTAGATAATTCTCAACATGTAGAAAATGTAATGACAACAGAAGTGGAAAAGCGGCCACAGCTGAATCATCCTGAAAGAGAACAAACATAGTTGATTTGGGAGTAGAAGCAAGCCAAAGGTGCAGGGATGAGAGAATATAATTTCCATCCAAGAGAACCTGGACAAGAAACTTTGATTGAAAAGAAGGAATATCCTCATCAACAACAACTTGAAATGGAATTAATGAAAGAAGAGATTCCAAGTACAACACAAGCTAGTGGTGGTGTTGATGACAAGTCACAGGTTAATGATAATACAATATCCACTTGTGATGGATAGTTTCCTTCTACTTAGTTTGAAAATGTGCTACAAGAAATCACCGTTTTAAAAACAACAGAGGATCCCAAGGAAATTGAAGCTACTGCTTCTAGACATCTAGGAAGTGACAAGGAGGAATTTGCTTCAGACTTGAATCATCCGGTTCAAGAACTGTTTGAAAGTATGCAGTCTAAAAATGCACTGCAAAATACTAGCACATTGGCTAGCCTTGACTCAAATCCTGATCTCCCTCAAGGGGAAATCACCAAGTGCAATGTTGAGCCTATGCAACAAATAGTTGTAAGTTGGCATACCTATTATTTCTTTTTTATTTGTTTGGTTTCTTTGCAAATTAGTTTCTGATTGATTTCTTAGATTGTCGTAGAAATAGTTTTGTGACATAAACAATCTTTTAGGTAGGGGAGTCTATAAGCATCCAAAAGAATTTGAATTATATAAAGGCCGGAAGGTGTCTAAAATATTTAACAAGAAAAGGTTCCTTGGTGAAGTTATTGGATATGATCCTAAAACACGATGGTTCAAGGTATATGCATGATTGTTTTTTCCCCTTTTGTTTCTTATAAAAAGAAAAAGCATACTTAAACCCTGAAGTGTCAGTGAATATGATCTACGCTTATTGTTCAGATTTTATAAGTTGCAAAGCATCTGTAGCTTATTCACTATGTCTAGTCCTATTTTGTTATTCTGTTTGTTTAAAGTCATTATTGTGACTTTTTCCGTCAGAGGATAAATTAGTATCAGATTTTTTCTCTTCACAGTTGTGGCATGCTGCTTTTTGGAAGTAAATCTTCCTCTTAGCATGACTACCACAATATTATCTTATCTTTCCAGCTAATTTCAGAGTGAATGGATTCCATTGTAGGTTTTATATGAAGTCGGATGATGATGAGGAACTTGAGAAAGAAGAAATTGATTGCATTATGCTGCCTATTGGTGATGCTAAGGCATTTGTTTCTCGTAAAAGGAATTTATCTGTCAATGATGTTGAGCACAAGAATCATAATGGGTACAATATCCTTTTCATAAAATTGATCTTATTCTTGGTTTTTCTTACATTTCGACCTTTCTTCCTTGTCAACTAAGGGTCATAAATTAATTTTTTTGGTCTTTTGTAGTTTTTCTCGAGAAATATTGTCCCTCACTCCACTTGTATTAAATATTCCAAGTGAGGATGCTGGTACCATTCCATCCCCCAATAGATTCTCTCCTCTTCCTTGGTTTTTTTATGGACGATTATAGTAACTGCCAGTTGAATCAGTGGTGGGGTTGATTCAATGGGGTTTGATCTCAATAACTTCTTGGAATTTGTCACAAGAGAATATATCAATTGAACTAACCCTTGAGGATTATTTTGTCAACCTCCTGCATAAACTTTTTCTTGAGAGTCAAAAGTTGTATGGTTTATTGGTTATTTTCCATATAAATTTATTTTCAATTTTCTTTTATGGGCTCCTGCATGAATCTGCAGTTTTTCCTTAGAAGAATTTTCAATATCTCAATGAAATTATTTCTCCCGATTTCAAAGGATAACTGCTCCGTGGTTTATATTATGTCATACTTAGTGTGGATTTATTTGCATTTTTTCTTAGCAGGCCCCTCCTAAATGCAACAAAAAGATAGACGAGAACACACATTTTAATATGTACAATGCAAAGCAGAAAGAGGATTTTTGTTAACACTTCATCAAGCATATGTGTCAACAATTCTTCAGCCTCTAAGTTTCCTTGACTTCAAGTACCCATAAATTAAAGTTTTGAAAGAAAGAAATTATGACGGCATCCTTCTTGGACCATTTCATTATATAGATCATGCACTTGATCCATGAATCTCACTTTAGAGAAAGAATCAATCAATGTTGTATATGTCACCACGTTAGGGGAATGCCCCTCGTGCTTCATCTCCTTATTTCTTTTATCTCATAGTTACAAATAACTTTTAACAATTCATCCCAGAATATAAGAATTCGCCCAGCACTGGGATCTCAGATTGTGCTTTGCGTAGTATATACTAGGGTGTATCAAGCACTGGGATATGATGCTCAAATTTATATTTTTGGAATATATCTTCAAAAGCCATTGGAGGAAGAAAATGTATTTGTTGCTGGAGCAGTTTCTCTGGGATGTGAATTCTTAAACATTTCTGTATCATGGGGAATTTCTTACTTTTTTCCAAAATCCTCCACCTTCTTCAAGATTGATACAAGGAGAGGCATCACAACACTCACTAGCTACTAATGTGACAACTATATAGTAGCATTTTTTTCTTTATAAATTGCCTTTTTGGTTGATCTTGCTTCAGGACCTGGGTCTATAGGCCATAGGGCCATGGTTCTTCCTTCTCAATTATTTTGGAGGAGATTTGGGTTTTTCATTATTTTGATGATTGGGAACACTGCCAATTATTCCATTCTATATGAGATATAACATTTTTCTTATCTATTTTGTCTATATTATGATGTTTGGGAAAAATGCTAATCCCATTCTATCTGAGATATAGCCATTTTTTGTCTATTTTGTCTTATATCAGATTTAGAGATACGTTCTTTTCTATTTTACATGGAGTGAAATATTTGACAAAATTTTTCTGAGTAAAAATGTTTATTTGTATGTTTTGGGAAGAAATTTGGGAAATTACTCATGATCTAAAATAGTTTCTAGTGTTTTCTAATTTGGTGGTTGTCCTTTAGATTATGAGGTTAAAGTTGAGAGGATTCATTATGATGTTTTATTCTAAAGTTTAAACACAAATTTAGAGAAAAAGGTTGTCCATAAGATAACTCCAATTTTGAATTTTACCCTAAATGATTTTGGCAATTGTGATTCTATAATATTGGATATTCTTATTTCTCATTTTTTACACATTGGTATTTTTGTACGTGGGATGATTTCATCTTTAATTTCTTTGATTTGGGTTAATTGAGTCATATGTTGTTTTGCGGATTGTTATTTTGCTTTGAAAGTTTTGAATGCTCAGAATGCTAGTGCAACATCTTTTCTTGTTTCTGATGATCGGGAAGAGCCATTGATAACCATGGATTCACTTGAAGAACATACTTCAACGACTGAATATTTGCAAAATATCACCATTCCTTCTTCTCTTATTATGAAATAGTTCGGTGACAAACTGAAAATAATAGCTACCAACAAGGGTGATATGGTTAATATTAATTTAGACTGGAGGGATTCTATTCCTCACCCAGATGATCGGGTGGAGTATGAGTTGTGGACAAACAAAAATGATGAATGCGGGGCAAAGTGTGATACCCAACTGGAATTTGCAAAGAATTTTAAAGGAGTTGCTCAAATTCTTCAGAAAAGTGGTTACACATAATTCACCCCTCACTAGATCACCTAGTACTGTCCCCAAGCATTTACTGTAAGTAAGCAATGCAAGGTTCAAGGCCTTAATCATGGAATATACTGTGCACCTGATGCAGAACAAGATTTCAGTCAGGGGTACGATGGGAAAAATGTTGTTCTTGAAAATATCAGACAATTGTGTGTCTTCAAAGTTGCAAATGAAAGCAATAGACCCTGGGTTTGGTAGGATTATGTCATTGATTTCCATATTAGGTGTCCGATGAAGGAGAAAAAGTACAACAAGGAATGTGTAGAAAATGTGATCCAGTCTCTAGGTGTGTTTCTTTCTATTATTAACAGTAATTTTAAAGTAGTTCAAGACTTACAAGTCATAACTACTCTGCCTTTAGTGAGTATTAGTTTGTATTATTGTATAATATACCTAAAGGTGCAAGTGATCATTATTAGCTGATTGGTTCAATGGAAGAACATTTTTTGGCTAGGTTTGGATGTTAAGAAGATAGAAAAATGCATGGGGGATCCAACTGCATATCCAGAGAACTATGTCTTGAAAAAAGAGCAAGATGCACATGTTAGAATAGAATCTAGATGTATTCCATTTGTTACTTTCCATTTTATCTAAGAGTTGTGATCATAGAATCTTTTGCTATTATTTGTTCCATATTTGTTAAGTCTTGTTGGTATGGTTTTAGTGGTAAACATCTATGATGTGGCCATGCTGTCATTCATTCCCTTAGTATTATAGAGGTTGTGTGTTATTGAAAGTTCATGGTGCTATGCTTTTCATAGGTTGGACATGGGTCTAAAGGTGATGTCACTATTTTTCCCACACTTATTGTTAACAATAGACAATATAGAGGTTGGAATCCTTTCTTCTTATACATTCTATCTTTTACAAATGCAAGAGTAAAATGCGGCAAACCAACATCCTTAATTGCAGGAAAATTGGACAAGGGGGCTGTCTTGAAGGCAATTTGTGCAGGCTTTCAGGAAACTACTCAGCCAACTGTTTGCTTGAGTGAAGGTGATTTTCTTTATGGGTGGATGAATTCTAGTTTCATAGATATATACCTTGAATTTTCAGGAATAAGGCATTTTAAAATCCATTATTAAATGCATGGAAATAACTTTTTTTGTTTCCCAAACCAGATATGGAAACAAATGAATGTGTGAAAAATAATGGTCGTTGCTGGAAAGATAAGAAAGAAAACATAAATGCTTACAAGCTATACTAGATACTTGAACCAAAGGATATAAATATGTCGTGTTTCTATGGCAGGACTCACCTGAACCATTAAATTGTAGCATTATGAATATGAATTGTTTGCTATTTTTGGCAGGATACTTTTCAGGGTAGGGTTTGTGAGTGCACGTTGGTTGAAGGTGTTCAATTTATAGGAGATGGTTATTCTAAATGTGAAGTTAAACCTGATCTCTTTTAAATTTCAGTTGTTTCATTATTGGCTCACAGTAGAAAATTCACAACTCACTTTTTCTTCTTTGTGATGATTTTTGAAGTTCTGTTTTTCCTTATTCAATATTTTTTTATCATTGATTTACTATTTTATGGGATTAGTTCCTGCATACATGTTTTTTCTGAAATGGAATGATGATAATAACAATCCACATGATTTTCAATGATGTCAGTTCATATGGTTTCTTTTGATTTTAAATTTATACAATTTTATTTTATTGAGACTTACAAGTTGTTCCATACAAAATTCATATTACATTCATCACACTAGATGTGTGTGTGTGTGTGTGAAAGAAAGAGTGATATAGAATAGTGGGAAAAAGCAACCAATGGGACACAGAGAGACACAATGATTCAAACTAGTTGTGAAGGTGCAGGTGGACAAGGGCGCCATGCAGTCTTACATGTTAATATAGATAACAATTTAAAAATTAATCAAGTAGTAATCTAGAAATTAAATTACAATATACCAAAATCAGTCTAAAATTCTTGACACTAAATCTTAAATTAAAAGATCAAAAGGCATCCAACTCTCAAGAGCCTATTGAGACAATATCTTTAGGAGACTAAATTCTATATTGTCGGGTGTGAGATGGAGTATACAGGAAGAAGTTGGTAATGCATTGTTCCATCCTCAAAATGCCTCCCTGATTTTGTATCAAGTTTTAACCATGCCTCTATTGAGGTTTACAAAGGTGGAAAATATCAACAAATGTGTTCACAATCAATGGGGGGACTCGGAACTTGGTCAATACAATGCTGAAAGTGAATTGTTTTCTTGCTTTACAATAGTCCTGTAAAACATGAGTACCAATAATTTCTTTACATAAGCGATTCTGACAAACTCAATTACAGACCTAACCTTACAGCTATAAAAATATTTGGGTGTGAGTAGGCATCAAATAAATAGATCTCAGGATCAGTATCTTGAAATGGAGGGAAAAGTGATTCCATTTGTGAGTGGAAAGGGTAGTGTACTGCTTATGAATCCCAGAACTTAGAAGGTTAGATATGCAAAGCCCCTTGCTTTGGAAGATTGAAAGCTGTAACCTTTGTTTTCTCAATATTGGCTGTTAGTTTTTTATTAGTACAAAAGTAATGAAGGAAACCTAGTTGCTTCTGCAACTACAAGCCCTCAACTATATGATGTAGAAGCCCCAAATAATAAGCATATAGGAAGCTATGAATTCTGAGGATCCACTTGTAAGAAAGTAGGAAGTAGATCCTCAGAATTCACAAAGCTAATTCTGAGGATCTACTTCTAAGAAAGCATGAAGTATAAGGCTTAGTTTTTCATGTCCATTGAAAAAGTAAACTTATTTTCATAATAGCACTTCAAAGGAAAAAAATAGTACCGTTTTATAGTCAAGACCAAGAATATAGGCATCTACAATAACCTGATAAGAGTTTTTCTTGAGATGGTGATATTTTGACATTTCTTATGCTTGTACTGGTTTCTGTTCTTGTATAGGAACTTGTCTAATGAAGAATTCAGTGCTCCAAACTATTGGAGGAAAATTTAGCTTTGACCAAGGAACTTACTGCTCACAAATTGTAATTCTTGACCATTTTATTTTTACAAAAGCAATATTTCCTTCACGATTTTACATTTTAGGCCCTGTTGCAAACATTAATGCTATATGACTAGGGAAATGTTCCATGAGCAAAGTTGCAAACTTAGATCTGGAGGACCAAGTTCTGAATATTGTAACTATTGTCCATGGATCAAATAAAGATGAAATCATCGACACCCTAAGAAAGTCTCTTGTTATCCATAATAACTAATAAAGTGTCTTGTTATCCATAATAACTAAGCTCACTTTCTTTTCTTGTATTGCTTAGGATCACTAGAAAATTAGGAGGTTTTCATCACACCAAAAGGCTAACAATAAATCTTTGCATAGCTTGAAATACTTTTCCTTTACCATATACCTCTACAATTTGTTACAATTTCGAAGGTTCCCTTTATAGAACACAAAAGTTTCCTTTCTATGTTGAAAGCCTTGTAACTTGTTTCTATTATTTGAAGAGATAAACCATCACATGATGTTCGCCCAGATTATTAAATTGGTTCCAATAACTTAAAAGTCAGGGAAATGCTTCTCAACTAATGAGTTTGATTAGGATTTAAGGTTAGTGAAGCAAATACAAGTTGTATCCTAAGTTGTGTTTCATTTAAATTCACGTTCAAACTAGCTTATGTTCCCTCCATGGTAGCCAAAATTTAGTTTTGTGTGTGTTTATCTATCTGATTTGATTCTAGTTTATTGTTGACTTTGACCTAACTAATTTCTGTGAAATTAAGATCAAATTTACTGAGATTTGGTGAATGTTAATTACCAATAATCAATTGGAACCATATTATAGTAGTTGAGTTTTCTCCCATTGTATTCTTAGTCTCACTTCTTTATATATATTTTTTCCAAGGAAAACCTCACTAGTTAACACAAGGGATGCTTCCCGACATTCATGGATGGAATCCCTAGAAAACCCTTGGGCGTGGACTGGTGTACCCATTATAAAGCAACAATTCTTGCAAGTTGTTTAATTGGATATTGCGGTGTATATTTTAGATTAGTATTTTTTGTTTGAGATGCATATTACTAATTAGTATTTTAACCCAGCCCTCAGATATCATGCAAAATAAAATGATAATAGTGAGAAAACTCGTCTTCTACCTTATTATAAAATGTATGTAAGTTTTCCAATGTAATAAAATCTATTCAAATAATAATTAAAAAAAAAATACCAAACCTTGAATAGATAAATAATTAAAACAGGTCCACTACATATGTGTGGGATTGAGGGGAAGGTGGAAGATAATAGAAAATCCCATACTTAAGCTTCCCATTCTTCAAAATAGCCACTGCTTTTAAAAATCACCTACTAGTTTTACAATCAAGTTCCATATCTGAAGTGCCATTGCTATGAACTGCAGTCAACTCCTCAACACCCATTGCTAACATTGTTTTGTTCATCAAAGCATCATCTGTGATGAAATCTCCTTGGAGTATGTTTGGCTCTGTGATAATCCTTCTATTTTCTCTGGATCCAAAGCCATCCACATTTATACTAGAACTTGAAACTGGAAGCACTTGCTCCATCAAACTACTAATGGTGCTATCATGCCTTTTTGACACTAGTAACTTGATTTGTCTATTACTATTACAAATATCATCACTTCTAATATCAACTAGGCCAGTGATATCATCAGACAGTAATGAGTTGTCATTGCACACCCGCAAAGCATCAATATGAACAAAAGTTACTGATGGACCCTTCTCACCATTGAAAGATAGTCCAACAGGTGTAATACCAGTATTGTTAATCTATCAATATTAGCATTACAAGTCACTATAGATGACTGTTGAGTCATACATTGATCTGTACTTGATTTATATCCTATCACCCATGTAATTCCATTAGGTACTAACTGGTATGCATTGTTATTAATCCCCCCAAAATTGACATCATCGGATATGTTAGATTTGTTAACACAATATGGAGTAGCTTGTGGTATAGCCATATTTCTCATTCTATACTTCAATTCTTCCATGAGTGTGTCGGCATATGAAATAGTAACATTTGTGTTCTGCTTTGACATGGTGTCTATGTGCAGGACAGAATTGTGTAGCTGAAGCCCACAAGTAGATGTTCTGGGATTTAATCCCATCCTTTTGTTTTCGTTAGGTACTAAAACAGTTGTTTTCTGACTAGAAGATGCTCGATGCCTCTTCCTCACTCTAGATGGACCTTTTTTATCATTGGGTTGTCCATTTTGAACCAGATTTGTTTTCAAAACTGATTGATTTGTTTTTAGAACTAGATCACCATCCCCACTTGAAATAGGATACCAAACTTATGATACATTAAACTAGGATTTGTGTGAATCAAATATCCCATCAGGTGAATGGTCCTCTATTTGAATAAATGACTTGTGAATTTTTTTACGAGTTAATCCATGAAGAATTACAGTCCTGTAATACACTATATCTTATTCACAATTATAGAAGAGAAAGAAAAAAAGAGAAATTAAAACTATTTTATCTGAAAACATGTGGAATATTTTCAAATAAAACCACTATTAACCTTTATTTACATCCAAAATCCATTTTCTATCATTGTCACAGAAACTTGAAACCCATTCATACGTGCAGTTATTTGAAACAAATTCTTGGGCATGCTCCATTGATAGACCAAATAGGGTAGACATATTGGAAAAATCATTAGGCCCTCTGAGTTCATTTACAAACAAAGTTGCACTAGAGAAAATTATATTTCATCTATGTGTATAGTTTATCAATACCTGTATATCAAGTTCTAGGTACATTATGTAGTTAACAACATAGTTTGCACCCATACAAGTGCAAACTAAGTAACAAAGTTTATCAACTCTCTAGGATGAAACATGCTAAGCAAATAGTTTAGGAATCAACAGAGATTTACTATGAAAAATTTATAGAAAATGTATAGCACGTATCAATGAAGAAACTCCCCAAGGGTTAGCTTAATCAATTGAATTTTGAACCATCTGTTGGGCACTTGTGTTGTCATTGATGTTGGCTAGCCAGACTCCTCAGATTTGAATTGGGGCAGTTTGAAGAAGTATATGAAAGATGAAAAGATACAGTAAGAAGACCTTATGGAACAGACATTTAGATTAGCCAAGTCCATCCAGGACAAAAGCTTAGCATAAGTGGAATCCTACAGGATTCCAAATAGAGAGACCTCAAACAACAAGACCTATCACATTTAGAAGTGAAGCTATAGCTGTTTAGATAAGTATATCGGAACGAATATAGATGGGATTTATGAAGCCTAATCCGAGCCTTAAAATGGCATGATCAATTATGCTAATCAGATCAAACCTGTCCAGGATCAATGAGAATCCTAATCCAAAGTTTAAAAAATCTGGCAATGATTTGAAGCCTAGAGAATCCCTAAAACAGAGTTGAGCTGAGGAAAGAGTCCTTGTGAGATGGCCTGGTACTGATTCGAAATTCGAAATGCCCTAAATCAGAGTAGACCCAAAGGATTAGATGATCATCCTCATTCGAAGAGGTAGTCATATGATCAGTTGGTGTTAAACTGTAATTTGATGGAAGCCCTAAAAAACGTTAGGAAGTTCTAGTGGTTTACACCTCAATTTTGTGGAGTATATAAGGGTAAGTAGACCTAGTAATTCTACACATTAAGCATGGAAGGAAAGGTTCTTAAGCTCTTCAAGTATGGAAATATAAACTTGTCAAGCAATCCCTATAGACCTCAAAGTGGACAAAAGGCGTAAATCTTTCAATTTTAAGTCAAAATTGTGTAGAGTATACTAGCTCATCCCAGTTGATTAATTAAAGAATAAATAGGTCAAGTTGGCCTAACCTTTGGAGAATTAGCATATAAATAAGGCATGAATGAGGTCATTTTAGTAATGCACTTTGATGTGAATCTGTGAGGAAATAAAGAGGTCTGAAGGTGACTATGGGAAAAGATAGGAGGTTCGAGGGTAACTCTGAACTTTGTTCATAGATCCGAGGTTGAAGAACATGAAGTCTTTAATTGTCAGTAAAAATCCTCAGATTTAAATCAGGTCAAATTCAAGTGCGTCTAAGGTATGTTGAGCTTTGTTCTGAACCTAAGTTTTGAGGCTGGTTGGTAACAGTCCATGAAATGTGGATGAATTTGATGTGACAGACAGTAATCAACAGATTAAGAGTGTTATTATATTTATCGTAAGGGTGGTTGGGGGGTGTAGGGGCAAGACTATAGTCCTTGACAGCTTGTATCATGTCTTTAGGGTGTCATTAGTAATTAATTGGATATAAGAAATTTAGTGTTGCTGGGGGCATCCTCATGCTGTGATTCACTGAAATTTGGGTGACCTCTCTACTATTTAGTCATCCCTGAAACCCATTTCCTTGTCCCCCTTCCCTAAAAATCAACAAAAGATACGTTCAATTCTATAGTTGAAAATTGTTGAAGGTATGGTGGAAGACCAATACCATGGCAACAATAAATCCTAGCTCTCAACTCATAAGGTCAATCAGTGGCAATCCCATAAATGGTTTAATGATGGAAAATATGTTAGAGAATTGGGAAGAACAAATCATGGAAAAAGAAACTGTATTCAAGATTTCACTCATGTGAAATACACCAGGATGAATGAAATCAAATTTTGGAAGTTGCTTTAAATGCCAGATTTTAAGAAATTTTATTCAAGCCACATATTCAGTATTTAGTTTACTATATGGGTGTTTTGTTCTTAAGTAAAACCTTCTGGGATCCCCTGCTCTTCCTTGAAATATCTTGCTGGAGGGCTTCCCTACTTCCATCCACAATAGTGATTGGTGACCCTGAGGAAGTTGACTGGATTTGAACCTATGACCACCCCTGAACATAGGTTCAAATCCTACAACTAAGGAAATTGCCAAAATCGATTCATATGGGATAAATTAATTATTGGATATTCTTCCAACTACATTTACACATCTTTTTCTTTCCAAATCGTAACCTTTGATAAAAATTGTTGCTGATTTTCAGAAACAGAAGAAAATGGGGTTTAGCCTTTCTCAACTTCGTTCATTTTATTTTGAGAGGTTTTGGTTCAATTAAAATCCTTCGGTTCCATCGAGTACACAAATATTTTCCTACCAAGGACCCACTATATCTCTTACATAATTCAGAGAAACCGAAAGGAAGTAATTCGAAGACCATCCTTGTAAAGGTACTATGTGGTGATGATGCAACAGTTCCTTTGAATCCATGGCAGGATTAGGTACAAAAACATATCCACTTCTTTATATATAGAAATCATTAAGGAAAAAACAAACCTCTAACCTGAAAATGTTTGTGACAATAATCTCAATTCTTAGGAGTTTCTGAGACAGTTCAACCAATGAAGTTATCAAGGAACACAAATATGATAATAAACAATCTGATAACCCTAGCACAATTATGGCTAAGTTAAGAATCCCATAGACACTGTAGAGTTCCAAAAATATTAGAAAACTGTCAACCACAACTTAAAATGTCTCCTATAGAAAAATGAAATACTTGGTCAAAATGCCTACAATGAAATCCAAGAGAAAGAAATCACAGTAAATGTATTCTAATGACAGCTTCTGAGAATGCTATTAAAATTGGACATGGGAATGACGTAGATAGACCATCATTTTAGAGTGACTTATAAACTCAGAAAACTCATCACCAAGACTTGGGAAACACTCACAAAATAGAAAAATACATAAAATTTAAGTACGTGAAATTTTAGGCCCAAAAATATACACGCTTCCCCATTAGATTCCCTCTAATGCGACCTTCCTTGGCCTTCGGTCTGCTGCATATGGACTTAATGGGTCGTCTCGATCATTGGGTTTCCTGATGGCCACAAGCATAAAACAATAATTCGGTTCATAAAACAAAGTTACAAACCATCTATGTCAACAACAATCATGAAGATGGATTCTTTACCCTTGGCTGACCAGGAAGCTCATTGTCAAAATAGGTAGCAATGTGGAATTTCAGCAATTAAGCAAATTCTGTAATAATATGAGCTGGAGCCCCATTCTTTTCTTGCTTCTTCAAATTTTCATTGTGCCTGATGATCATCAAATTTTACAAAACCATAACCTTTGCTTGAACTGAAGACTACTATAAGAAATGAAGTGGTTTCACTGGTATGTTCTTGATCTCAGCCAAGCTACAAATAACATTAAGTTCTATTTGTTGACAAGACATATTTTTTTGGTTTTACATGATTTGTAACCTTATATATATTGGTTATGTTGATTGTCTTAGATTAATTAGGAACGCGAGGGAGAACAGATAGATCGTGCTCTACTAATAAATGTTTTGGGCATATTTGTGGAGATTGGGATGGATAACATGGATTACTATGAGACAGAATTTGAATTAGCCATGTTGGAAGACAGTGTTGTTGCATGCATACTACTCTCGAAAGACTGCTTCATAGATTCTAGAAAATTCATGTCCAGATTACATGCTCAAGGTCTTCCCTAAATTTGGCTTTTGTCATGCAAATTTATATGTAAAAACACTTGTTGAAATGACCTATAAACTAAAACAAAAATGTGTATCTTCCTATAGGATGAATAATTCTTGAAGCTTGAGAAAGAGAGAGTTAGTCATTATTTACATGCATATAGTGAGCAAAAGTTAATAAGGGTAAGATTCCATTTGTAAGAGTTCTTGTGAGTGCATAACTTGCTGTCAAATAGTTTTCTCAATTTTAATTTAAAATCCAATCACTCATGTAAGAGAAAACCAAAATTGTTTTGACTATTTTAGTTCAATCTTCCTCCCTTCATTTTTTGGTTGTCCTTTTGGATAATTATGTGTTGAAAGTAGAGCATGAACAACTTTCCCAGTATCAAAATCAGCTTATTTTGAAGAAACATTCAGGGTGTGATTCCTTGCTAAAGGATGGGAAGGTATGAATTTGATACATGGCTTTGCAATGTACAAATATGAAGTCCCTAGTATGTTTTATTATAATGAACATTATGAATTGAAAGTGAGTATTCATAGCAGATGAATTGAAAGAGAAAATTTGCTTACCTTATTTGACTTTTACTTTTCTTCATTTCATATAATAATATTTTTCTCATATATTCAGGAACGCTAAGAGATATTCCGTAAATTGGTTGACTTAATTGGTATCACATCCATCACAGCGGTATTTATTTCTCTCTGGTAACATGAATGGATATGCCAGATAGGGAAAATTGTACATAGCTCTCAGGAATTGGTTTATCATAAATACTAGTTACTGGTAAGTTGTAACAGTAATAATTATGTAGTTTGTAGATTGCTATCTATCATAAATTTGTTTGAATATCATCATTGTCAAGCAATAACAACTTCTTAAAGGGTTCTAGCTCAATGGTAGAGCACCTGCCTAATTATAGGCGGGAGGTTGGTGGTTCGATTCCTCCATGCCCTATCATAAATTTGTGACTACAAAAACGACCAAATTCGCATATATATGACTATTAGTAGCTAATTTCCCATATCTTAGTCGTATTTAGCTTAGTCATTAATATGTTATCATCTAGTAGTTTATTTAGTCGTATATTTGGCCATTAATTGTTGCAATCAATGACTAAATTAGTGACTAAATCAATGAATAAATTCGTGAATAAATCAATGACTAAATCCGTGAATAAATCAATGACTAAATCATTGAATAAATCATTGAATATCAATGACTAATAAGTTAAGCTATTAATGACTAAATGAAATACAACTAGCTATAAGATAGTGGAAATTAGCTACTATTAGTCGCCGACTCAAAAATAATAATTTATAGCCTGATTTTAGTCATTAATTTCTCATTTTGTACTAGTGTCATTTGTGAATCAAACTGGAATTATGGTAAGCATATACATGAACCAAAGAAGGAAAATGAAGGCGAACTAAGATGGATTCCTCACCTTATATCCTTGAGTGAGTGAGAGAAAAACTTTGTAAGCTTGTAATCAAAAGCAAAATAAAAAATTCACAGATATGATTATTTATTAAACCACTATGGTCGCTAGTTTTGTTACCATAGTTTTACAATTAGCGGGGATAAATATTATTTACCTAGTCTACATGGATCAGATCTAGAACAAAAAGCTACAACGATGCATCTTTTTCTTAGATAATTGAACTACTTGAAAATCAAGCTTTCCTTACCTCAGCGTTGAAGGTTGTCCTTGCCCTATGGATATTTTTACAGGAAGTTTTACCTGTAAATAACATGAAGAACAAGACAAAACAATGAAAGAAACAAGACCATTCAAAGATATATATACTAATGGTTAAGGAGAAAAGTAATGAACAATCGATATTGACACAAATTGTTCATGGAAAAGAAGAACATTTTTGTATTACTAACATAAGAGAAGGAAGCTACAAATGATGCCTTGACGTTGAAGCCTCATTTTCACAATTCCTTTGACATCACTTCCATATACACACTATAAAATTTACAAGCCTCACTCATAATTACACTCTTTTCCTCCTATATAAGCAGTGATTCCAGCAACATAAAGGTGCTCTATTCGTTCTCTTACCTCCTTTTATCAATGAGGGGAATCTTGCATAAATATGCCATAGGAAGCCCAAATGGGTTAATATCTTTTGGGAGGAAGGTAGGGAATGATCCCTAGACACTACGGGCATGAGTGCCACCTATTCCAAGTAGTTGGGTTAAGCCTCCACGAGGACTTTCATATAGAAGGTTCTCGAAATCTTCTTTTTCTTTCCTTTTGACATTACTGACGCTCTTTTCACATGGAAAAGTTGCGCTAATGCCATTTGTCTTTGAGGAAACAAGTGTCATCGACGCACTATGTCAATGGCAAAGTAGCATCAATAAGGTTTGATACCCTATTTCAAGATACAAGGTGCATCAGACATCCTAGAACTAGGAAAAAAACTTTCCAAAATATGTCTTGGCCATCTCACTTCAGGAGATTGAGCATAGAAACCAATTTCAAGTGTAACAAATTTTGGATATATAAACACGAAGGGTATTTTGATTAAGATGAGAAGATGTAGAAGAAGACTGACTGTGTAAATTGCTGAATGACCCAAAGTGCCATGAGTCTAGATTGTAACCTTACAATTGTTGGAAAGAATGGATGAGCAACCATTTGAATCTGATTTTCCCATTTGGGTTTTATAGGGTAATGTCTCTATGTCCATTGTAATTAACTGATATCTATTATGTATATTTTGTTTTATGTGAGTAAATTGTTAAGAGACATATTTCATTATTTTAAATGTGATAATGTTGTTGTAATTCTAACTTCAGAAGATATTATGATATATATTACTATCGTATATTGTTGTACCCCCATTGGAGATGTGTTTCTCCTTTCGAGATGTCATCATTGTGTATGGTCGCTGAGGTAAACATTAGAGGAAATTTCAACTCAAAATGGGCCTTTTAACTTTTATTCAAATTCCATGTCATCATGTGTTAGCCAATGAAATTGCTTTAAATTTGAAATACTGTATAGGTATTAAACACTTTTTAAATATAAATTTGGGGATAGGTATCATTAAAAAAACTACTTTTTTTGTTTGTATTTTTGACATATCTCCCTGTGTTTTTACTCAAATTTCAATCCGGAGAGCTCGTTGGGTGTGGAATTAAATTCCGCATCCAACGAGTACCCACTTGGCATACTTTTGACAGACCCCGCTACCCCAAAAACAAGAATACCTAAAAAAATGGAATCATGATGTCATCATTTCATTTTTTAGGTATTTCTTGTTTTTGGGGTAGCAGGTTCCATCAAAAGTATGCCGAGTGGGTACTCGTTGGATGCGGAATTTAATTCCGCATCCAACGAGCTCTCCCAATCGAAATTTGAGTAAAAACACAGGGAGATATGTCAAAAATACAAACAAAAAGTAGTTTTTTTCTTTTATTCCTCCAAAATTAATAAATATTATTTTATTATTTTAACTATTATTTTATGAATTCATTTTAGGAGGCCCATTTTGAGTTGAAATTTCCTCTAATGCACTCTGTTATAAGTCGAGAAAATAGCCCCCAGGTTAAATAAAGGAAAATTTTACTTTTTGTATTCCTAGGTAAGTCGACCCCAAACATTACATGGTTGACCTACTTAGTTGAGTTAGTTACTCAAGAGAAGAATATAAATAGGGAGGAACCCTCCTAATTTGTTACAAACACTCATTCAATATCTCATGTGTGCATTAGGAGAGAGAGGAAAATAAGGAGGAAGAGAGAGAGTTTTAGAAGACATATTGTTCTTAGGTAATTCCATCTTGTTATGTTGTCTTTGTTATGGAACTATTTTGAGGTAGTTTGCAGGGTTTTCTCCTTTGTGGTTTGCCGAATGAAAATATTTGTGTCTTATGTATCTTGTGTACCTTTGATACCTTGTTGTGCTTGTTATTATTTTATATAAATTTCTTAAGTGAATTAACTTATAAAAACTAACACGCTATAAGATCCACTCTGAAATAAGACACTGTGCATCCTAAATACTGCTACAATGCAATCTATTGGAAATTAGGGTTTCATGCTTGAAAACCCTAGAAGGAAAAATCTACTAATCTTGGTACTTTTGGTATAACTCGATATTGGATAAGGATCAAGACCTGAAACTTGGACAAGACAAAGATGAAATATTTTTGTACCTTGTGTGCGATTTTCAGCTCAGATTCATTATACTTTAGGATATATTATTCCTCCAAATCAAGGTTCTAACCTCCTCTAAAATACAGCCTCAAACAAGTTACCTAGGTAGAATTTCTATATCTCGAGCTAGGAAGGTCCAAATGAAATTTTTAAATATGTTGCATATAGGGAACAAACTGTAGTTTCTGTGGTCCTATTTTCATACCCCGAAGGTGAAAAAGTGACACATGCAATCCATACAAGTTTGTTATGTTGAAAAATCCTCAAACAAGGCACTTTGAGAAACTTAGCATAAGCCTCACTTGGTGAATCCAATTTTGATCTAAGATGTGGGGTTAGAAAGGAGACAGAACATGATACCTCAGGACAAAGTTTTATACCTTAAGGAGAAGAAAATTAAGAGATACAACATAAACAAGATCAGGAAATTCTGCAGAAGAAATTAAAGAGACTAGGGCTTCCTGTTTCGTGCACTTCCCGCCACCGATCCGTTGAAAAAAGAATACCATCAATCTTTCCATAGAAGGGCGGATATTTACGTGGAAGAAGTTTGGGTAAATGCATGGAGGTGGGTAACACTTTTTGGCCAAATTTGGTGATGAAAACCTGATTTTTTACTCATGTGCTAGATAGAAGCCCTCGAAATGCATATATGCCATGTGAATTTCGACTTGCAGTAAAAAACAAATTGTAGAATATTATGTTGGCTTACCGATGATATTTTTTTTTAAATATTCCAATGTCATTTAATGTGTGGAATTTTGCATTTAATGAACTGTGTGACCTTAAAAATTTGAAGAAGTTAATAAGTGGCTCATGTCCAACCCCAATAATTCAATCTTACATTAATAATTTAAATATATATATAAGCATGATCTACACAAAATGCACTATGGTCTGCATATTTTTTGTTAATTTATTTCACAATATACAATTATTTATTATTTTTCAAAAGCGACCACATCTGATTTCAGCATCATTTTATACACGTGTGTCCATCCCAGCTTTTTTTTCATTATTTTAAAAAATTGAAAAACTAAAGATAGCCTTTTGAAGAGGTCACGTCGATGTGTGGGCTGTCCATTTTTAAGAAATTTTTGGATGTGTATATTTTACTCTGTGGATTTTTCTTTTAGCTACTTCAAAGTTGTTCTTTGATTTTCTAAGTGTAAGTTTTAGAACTAATTTGAAGAAAAAAAACCATATGAATTCGAAAACACATGCATGATATCTCAATGAATAGAGGATTCAGTGATGAATCTATAGGTATGAGCTCCGCTCAGTTATGTGCCATGAATGGCAGGGCTTACACCCCTAGAAGACACAGAGAAACATTGATTTTACTGTAAGAGGGCTAAATCTCTATTTTTCAGGCCCTCGATTGAGGGTTTATTAAACCCTCAATCGAGGGTCTAATAAACCCTCGATCAAGCTACTCTTAAACACTAAAAAAAAAGGCTTTGTACATGACTACCAATATACTAGCATAATTTTTCGGGATATAAGGTTTAGCTTATATATATATATGTGTGTGTGTGTGTGTGTGTGTGTGTGTGTGTGTGTGTGTGTGTGTGTGTATTATATATAATAGTATGTTCATGTGGGACTTCTTAGAAATGGGTTTCAAGGACCCATCTAAGAGAATTTAAAAGAAAAACTACCTAAGAATAAAGGGAAAATGAGAAATTATAATTTTTTCGAGATGGTAAATGTAAAAATTAAAAAAAAAAAACATAACTAAAAAAATAAAAAATAATGAAATATAAAATAAAAAATAAGAAGAAGAAGGATACTTATTCTCAACATTGTAATAAATATACATAATTTAATTTTTTTTTATTTTTCATATCCAAATAAATGATAAGAATATAAATGCATAAGAAGAAGAATTGAAGGAGAAATAATATAATACTCATAACCATAGTGAAATATACCAGTAACAAGGGAATATGTCCTTAGCTTTTTAGATTTAGTTTTTTGAAACTATTAAAGAGGCATCAAAGTTTAAGGAACAAGAAAACTCTTTCCATACTTCACCTAACATATAATTAGAAGGGACAGCAGGAGCGGGGGGGATCTTGGTGGATCCCAGAGGACATGTTGAACAAACCTTCGCTTGGGGTATAGGCAACAGAACTAATAATGAAGCTGAATGGATGGCACTTCTTCAGGGCCTTCACATTCTTCGCTCTAAGCAGCTTCGAAAGGTGTTGATATTCAAAGACTCCAGGCATGTCATCTACAAGTTGATCAATGGGTATCCTACTGGAGCAATCAAATGCCATCGCCTTTATGAAAAAGCTAAGTCCCTCATGTCCCAATCCTTCGAGGCTTTTCATATCCTCCGGCATAATAACAATGCAGCAGACAGTATGGCTAATGTTGGAGCCAGACTTCCTCAAGACCACTACAGCCATGATGGAAACCGTCCCTTCCTCAAATTCATACCATGAATTGTTGGTTTAAGCTCTCTTTTTAAACACTCATCTTGCGAAGCACCGAATTGCAGCTCCTATCTTTTCTTCATTTAGTTGGAAGCCTTTTAGGCCCCCCTCCTTATCTCTCCCCCTTCTTCCCCCTCTTTTTTCTTCTTCTTTTCCCCCTTTCCTCCTTTCTTTTTTCCTCCATCCTCCTTTTCTTCCCCCCCCCCCCATTCCTCCTCCAGCCCTTCCCTCTTCGCCCTCTCCTAGCTGGCCCCCATTCCCCCCATCTTTTCGACAGCTCTAGGAATTTATTAGCTTGTCCCATCTGCCTTCTCACCAAGGCCGCATGGATCTCTCTCTCCCTCACGGTCATAGTAGCCTTTAAGTTCTACCGGCCTGTGAGTTATTTCCCTCTCCATTCGCACGATTTTCATCTCTTTGCCCTTATCTCCATGCTGTGCCCCTGCAGCGACTTGTTCTTTCGTTCTGCTCCGGACTATGGCCCTGGATCTCGAGATTCTGTACACTTCCTTTTGAATGTTGTAGCAGGAGTTGAAGGAGGGAGGTTGCTGGGCATCCCGTGGCATACTCTCCCTCTAATCTGAGCTTTCATGAAGGAGTGTCTCGCTCTAGCTGCTTTCTCCATTTGCCACTGCAGTTATCCCTCTGCGTCGTGGTCTTCAAACTGTAATCCTGGTGAAAATTTCATTCGTGAAGGCAGTTTGAATCGGGTCTTGGGTTGTCTTTGTACTGGTTGGCAAGATCGAGCCGTTGGAACATTGGCTCACACAGAAAAGCTTGGGGGCTTTGCGCTGCAGAAAGAGATTGCAGTTCTCAGGTGCATTCTCAGTGCTATCTTGGGTGAGAATCAAAACAGTATTGTCCGTCCTTTGCATAGTCAGTTTGCCTGCATTTCCCTTACTTTTGACTCTGGCAGAATGGCTCAAGCTAGGGAAAACGTAGGCTTAAAGGATATTAGGAAGAACCTGCGTCGATTGTACGAGATGACATCAATTGGAGTCATGGATAATAAGGAAATGGCGCGAGAAATCAAAAGCATGGGGGAAACTGTAAGTTACACCTCGTTACAGATAAGCAACCATGATGCCCGAATAGATGATAACGAAAGCAATCTGCACGAGATGATGGGCAAGGTGGATAGAATCCAGGAAGACCTTGAGAGGATGCTCTCCTTGAACCAGGGAAGCAGGGTAAACGGGGCAAATACAGGAGCTGATCAACCAATGGAAGAAGAGTCTGTAGTGCAACCCTTAATATCTCTCTTTTGGTCACTGCTTTTCTTTATTATAGTTAATGTTTTTTTTCCTTCTATTATGTAAGCAGTTTGTAAGGGTATACACTACCTGAGACCCTCACAGTTTTGGAGAAACTATGTGCAATTTTTTGTGGAAAACTCTCAGGATTAGCTTGTTTTGCAACAATTTTGACATGCAGGAATACTTTATCCTACTTCTGTTGTAATGAATGGCTGTGCACATCTTGTTTATAGAATCCCTTTCTTAGTTTCTGTTAAAAAAAAACATCTAATTAGAACTCTCTCATTGTATAGATAAATGTGTACATAAACATAATTGACAATTATAAGCTATTACCAATATGTTTCCTCTAGACACGAGTACATTAAGAATATAGCAAATATGATAAGACTCATGAAATAAACATGACATGCCAACTCGCTCCACTCATAAAAAAAGTTTTTTCTTAGTGATAATAATATATTGCGGCCCATATATGCGACATTGTGACCCTCCTTATAACTAAATTTAATGAAGTTTAAATTTTTTCTGGACCAGAGATATTGACAAACACATTGAACTCTATGTTGAAAAGAGACATGGATTTAAACAACACTATAGATGACATTGATTATGAATATTGTGTGCAGTGAGAAAGTGGACAAACTATTGTTTGTAACAAAATGACCATGACGTATATACAATAAACCTTTCAATGCATCCTAGCATGATAACTCAAAACTTTAACCAATAGTTGTGAAACCTTGAAGGTGATGCCAGGGATTCATTTTAGGGCTTTAACAATAATCATTGGAGTCTGTGAACTACATGCATTTTGTTTTAATGTTTATATTCAAGTAGTATTATGGTGTGTTTTCATTATAATTCAACGTCTATCTTGTTTATGTCATCAATGTTTGGTAAGGAATTTCAACATCATTTGATTCCTATCATCAATATATTCAATGTGTATACAATGTAGTACAGAAATGTAGTGAAATGTTTTAAATACTAAAACTACTTTTCTCCTCCGTATATAATTTTTAATTTTAAAAAACTACAATTATGTGATATGACTTTGAATTTACACTATTTTTTATCTTAATCGTCATGTTATATTCCGTCGTGGGCTCTGAGCTTTAAATATTTGACCCAAGGATCTATACCATAGGTAGATCATAGTCCTGAGAATCCAAATCGAGTGGACACAACTCGTCTAAGTTCAACTCATAAACTAAATTACATGCATCATTGTCATAGTATTCTTTTTGCATTGAACCAACGAGAGCAATGATGCATGCAATTCAGTTGATGAGCTGAACTTAGGCGAGTTGTGTCCACTCGACCTAGATTCTCAGGACTACGATCTACCTATGATATAGATCTTCGAGACATATATTTAAATCCCAGATCCCGGGGTAAAATAGAACATACCAATTAAGATAAAAAATTAGTGTTACATTCAGAGTCATATCACATAATTGTAGTTTTTTAAAATAAAAAATTATATACGAAGGAGCAAAGTATTTTTATTACCTTTAAAGAAATGCGCCTACAACCACTTCTAATGACATGTTTACTTCAGTTAACTCCATCAGAGCTACTTGGAGTTATGGATGCGCTACCTCCTTCAGTTGGACATGCAGTTGCATGTGATGAGTCACTTTCAATTAGACTCAGTCATCTATTACACTCCATTCAGTTAGGACTTAGTGTGAGAGTCAGTTATTGATTAGCTTGGTGGTTAACTATGTGTGTTGACTGTGGCTGGCATTTAATTAAGCTACACAGATCCCTTCAATTCGAATGACCTCTTTGAGTATTCGAATTGTCTTGGAATTCATAAACCTTGCATGACCATTGTATTGTATTACTCATTCTTTATTGAATATACAGAGCTGCTACTCCTATTGTAGCATCATTATGCCATTTTCATGCTTAATTGTCTGAAATCTCTTATGAGACTGTGTTTTAGTCCGTAGATTACTGTGACATATTAATATGGTATCAGAGCTCATGGCGCGACAAAGCTCATTCTCTCAAAAACATGGTTTTTGACAGATCTTTCATGAAAAATTGAGCAAAAGCTCAAATTTCAGCATTGCACTAGAAGTCAAAGGTTTACCACTTAATACCCCAAGTTAAGGAATTATTGATCAATCTTACTTGATCAATTATGCTGGGTGTGATGAAAACCTGAAATGTGTAGGTTGTTCGACCTTACAGTGAATTTTTTCTATTTTTGCAGGTACAACTTCGAATGGACTCATCAGTCCCTCTTCTCACCCCATTCACAAGCTATTCATAATGGAAGTTGAAGATGATTGCATCTCTGAAGAGACAAGGTCTCTATGAGTTTTCTATTGGAATTGGCAAAGAGTCTTATGAGAATGAGAATGACTGACTAAATGGCGGTGATAGAGCTTTTGGAGCAATATGTCTAGCCCTTTCTCCTAGCTTGCGCTACCTTATTGGTTCTGCTGAATACCTAAAGGATCTCTGTACAAAATTGGACAAAACCTTTGGCAAGCACAATGAGGATCATAATACCACTTTGGAGATCACATCCAGCACCACAAGAGTTCTTTACTCAAAATTATCGGCCTCTAATCTCTCCATTGAAGTTGTTCAAGATGAAGACGAAGCAAAATCTTCTACATAGTCAATTCAAATTGAAGAAAGTCTCCTTGCAGTGAATCCTTCTCCTGATGCTCCGAAAGTTTATGAGATATTTGATATCTCATCTCCTCATATGCCTGAAATATAAGAAGACATTTGAATCTTTGATATTGAAGAAAAACACTGCTGCACTTCCATGCAAAGATTCACCAATGATTTTCCTTTGAATTCTATGCAAAATTTGCCAGTAATTGCTTCCGAAAGTGAAAAGAAATTTGATTTGTCTCCCTCTAATGTTGCTGCTGGTGTGAAAATATGTAATACCTTCGATATTTTGAAAAAAATATCAGATTATAAGAGTGATCAATTCTCTCTCCATGATCTAGATCTTCCAGCAAATTCCTGCAGGATTGCATGTACCAAAATTCAAAATTTTGAAGAAAAATACAACTGTGCATCCACCATCTCGGTTGACCATTTATTTGGATCTGATATGAACCTTATTGGATCTGATATGATATTTCTTGGTTCAATATTTTAGGTTCATAAGCTTTCAGTACTGCTTGTAGCTGTTCTCATTAATTTTGGGAAGAAACAAGTACAGCAAGTCTCCTTCAAAACTGCTGCTGGGGATTTGATTTCATTACACACTTTTGGATTTGATATGAAATTATTTGAATATGATATGATCTCATTTAGATCTGATCTGATATTAACTGGTTCAAATTTTAGATTCCAAGAGATTTCAGTACTTCTTGAAGCTGCTCTCACCAATTTCGGTGTGAAAAATCAAGTATCGAAATTCTTCTTCAAATTTGTTGCTGGGGATTTGGTGTTAGTTTCCTCTTATGAGGTTGCTGATATTTTATTTTGTGAATCATTATCTATTTTTGAAGCTATATCATATTATGTAGCTCAAGCATTCGCTCTCCACAGTCCCAAGGATTTTCTAACTTTGGTCACATGCTCATCTCCTCACAGAACTAGTAAAGAGGAAGACATTCTGCATCCGCTTGGACACTTGCTCCTAAGAATTGGGGCTGATTTTACCACTGATGGTTTGTTTTTCAAGGCTGCAACATATCAGTTTCTTAAGTGTTACACACATGGTTTGAATCCTCAAGCACTTTTGCTCTCTCATCAGTTGATTTCAGTTGCTCTACATGGGTCCAATTTTCATCCTGTAGCTATCTATGTTCCTAATTCAGTTGAGTGCATTGTTCTTCTTACAAAGTGGAAGATTCCTCCAGACATATTAATTTATTTTGGATTCAGAGGTTCACATGCACAGTCTCAGGATGCTGTTGCATAGAATAACCCAAATTTCATGATTTACTGCTTAGTTTGAGGGGGGGTATTTTTTGTTTCCTTGGTTATATTAAGCAGTTAATTTATTGTATAGGGTGACCTATGGCCTTTGTTTCTAGGACCCTAGCATTTCATGCATTTTTTTTACTCCTCTTGAGTATAGCTTAAGGAGGGGTGTTGGAGTCATTTTCCCAACGTGCACAGATATTTGGTCAATTTTGGTCAATTTTGGCCTATTTACCCACTATCCTAAGTTTAATTTACTTACTTGGCATCAAATGAGCACACTATGACATCAGAATGTGCACACCCACGCCCTCTTTCAGTCAAGGAGGCCAACTAAGCCTTCTCCTTCAGTCGGGCAGGCTAACTAGGCTTCCTCCTCCAAACAAGGAGCATTTTTAGGGTGATCTGAGTGTCATAAATGCACCTAATTGCTAAATTATTGTTACAATTAGTTAACTTGAGTTGTGAAGGTGCCTCCATTCATTATTTGATTATTGTTTGTCATTATTTATGAATTGGAGCTAACACATGCGCCTACAACCACTTCTGATGACATGCTTACTTCAGTTAACTCCATCAGAGCTACTTGGAGTTATGGATGTGCTACCTCCTTTAGTTGGACATGCACTTACATGTGATGAGTCACTTTCAGTTAGAACCAGTCATCTATTGCACTCCATTCAGTTAGGACTTAGTGTGAGAGTTAGTTATTGATTAGCTTGGTGGTTAACTATGTGTGCTGACTGTGGCTGACATTTAGTTAAGCTACACACATCCATTCAATTTGAATGACCTCTTTGTGTATTTGAATTATATTGGAATTCACGCACCTTGCATGACCATTGTATTGTATTACTCATTCTTTATTGAATATACAGAGCTGCTACTCCTATTGCAGCATCATTATGCCATTTTCATGCTTAATTGTCTAAAATCTCTTATGAGACTGTGTTTTAGTCCCTAGATTACTGTGACAGATTAATAAGACTGATAGCATACATCAAATCATGTCTAGTTGCAGTCAAGTACATTAAACTGCTTACCATTTGTTTATAGAGTGTATTGTTTACTGCTGGTTCATCAACATTCTTGGTTAACTTGGTGCCAAGAGATATGGGGGTTTCTACTGGTTTACATTTATCCATTCTGAATCTCTACAAAATATCAGTAGCATACTTATGCTGGCAGATAAAAATACCCTTATCATTTTGAGTAACTTCTAGGCCAAGGAAGTACTTCATCAGTCCTAGATCAATCATTTCAAATTCCTTTTTCATGACTATCCATAATTATTCAAGCATCAAATTACTAGTGTAAATCATGTCATCAACATAAAGACATACCATCAATATTTTACCTTGCTCTGTTTTGACATATAGAGTGGGCTCATTGCTGCTTCTACTGAAACCATTGTTGATGAGGTAGGAGTCAATCCTACTGTACCAAGCTTGTGGAGCTTGTTTTAGACCATACAAGGCCTTTTTCAGCTTATACACTTTGTCTTCATGAACTTTGACAGTATAACCAAGTGGCTGGTCTACATAGACTTCTTCTTCAAGAATTCCATTAAGAAAGGAATATTTCAGATCCATTTGATACACAGGCCATTGATTTTGTGCTGCAATGGCAAGTACAGCTTTGATGGTATCCATCCTTGCTATAGGAGAAAAGGTTTCATCATAATCTACACCATACTTTTGTGCATATCCTTTGGCAACCAACCTTGCCTTGTGCTTTTCAAATTCTCATTTTTCATTCAGTTTGGTCTTATAGACCCATTTGACTGGACAATACTGGTTTTATCTGCAAGGATTTCAACAAGATCCCAAGTCTGATTTTTCTCTATTGCATCAATTTCTTCATTCATGGATTTTACCCACTGTGCATCCTCCACTCCTTCATCAAAAGATGTGGGATGACAGGAGAAGGGAGCATACTGAAGTTTCTCTTCAATAATTGGAGTCTGTTCATATAACTCCCTCAAGCTTTTGGTTTTCTGGTGTTGTGGTGGATTCTCTGCTGCTTCTTCTTGCTGCTGCACTTCCAATCTTGGAAGTCTGATAGGTAGATTTGGCTGATGTGAGCGTTCTTCATGTTGTTTGTCTGAAGGATCACTCCAACATTTGTCTTCAATGAAATTTACATCTCTTCTCACCACAATCCTTTTGGTGACGTGATTATACAACTTGTATGCCTTATGTTGTTCACTATAACCAGTGAAAATGCAGTGCTCACTCTTCTTATCTAAATTTCTTCTGATCTCATCAGGTATATGTGAAAATGCAACATAACCAAAAATTCTCAGATGTGCGACACTAGTCTTAGTGCCACTCCATGCTTCTTCAAGAATCTTGTCCTAGACAGTCACCGTGGGTGATCTATTGAGCAAGTACACTAAGCATCCAACAACTTCATTCCAATACTCATTTGACAGCTTCTTATGTGACAACATGATGCGGGCCATGTTCATGATGGTCCTATTCTTTCGTTCAGCAACTCCATTCTGTTGTGGAGTCTATTTGGTAGTGAACTGTCTCTGGATGCTGCTTGGAGAAGTCTTAAAACTCATGTGAATCATATTCACCTCCACCATCTGACCTGAACATTTTAATGAACTTTCCAGAATGCTTCTCAGTGAGAGCCTTGAACTCTTTGAACTTGGAGAAGGTATCTGATTTGTTCTTGAGGAAATAAGTCCATGTTTTCTTGCTAAAATCATCAATAAAGGTCAGAAAATAAAAATTGCTTCCTATGGATTGGGTTTGCATGGGTCCACATAGGTCTGTATGAACTAACTCAATATGCTCTTTGGCTCGAGATGTGGAAGTGGGGAAATCGTCCCTATGATGTTTACTAGTGATACAATCCTCATAGGTGTTGGATTGTTCATGAATAACTGGTAATCCTTTTACCATTGACTGTTTATGCAGGAGATTGAGACTCTTGAAGGGAAGATGACCGAATCTACAGTGCAATAACCAGGATTCATCTTGACTGGAAACTATATTAGCTGTGTTAGCACTCAGAATGTACCCAGGTTGTAAGAGGTAAATCCCAAGGTAACAGCAAAAACCACTTTTAGAAAGAAACTGGCTTTTCTTTCCAGAGAGGGATCTCTCGAATACAGATTTTACAAGGCCAGAAATATATATCCAAACTCAAATATTATAAAGGTGGTTGAAACAATACACATAACCATTGGGCATGGAGTCACATATAAACAAATAACATAAAAATCATATGCACAGAATTTCATCAGAGGCAAGGTAACCATTCGGTCACAGTCATTCATTTAATCCATTTGGAGCAGAAGAAGTGGAGCACAGTCCATCAATACAGAGCATTAAGATATGAATTCAATATTGACTTTAGTAGAAAGGTTTATAAAATATTTGAAACAATGACTAGAGCATAATGAATATGAATTCCAATCATTTAACACTTGGTTCCAAATATGAAGAAAACAGAATGGAGTGAACACGGGAAAAACAATCACAAAGAAAGAAGCACATACTGTAATACAAATGGCGTAGGAATCTCTAATAATATCTTCACATTCAATTTCTTGCTAAAAAAATATATGTCTTTCAAAACACTTAACAACAGGATGGGTTCCAACCCCCATCTCATAAAATAGATGCAAATATATACATAAAATAATTTGATCTTCCAAGAAGATTCATAATTTAATGATCGGCTTAATTAAAGTCTTGTAACTGAATTCCTAACTCTTAGGAATAAATTACAGCTTTGATCAATCCTAACAAATCATTAAGCTAAAATCAACTTGATAACATGTCTTCATCTAGTCAGCTCCTTGGCACATAACACCTGTCTCTATGAATGAAGGATGTATTTTGTCTTTCCAAATCTCTCCACGGCTTTCCACTGCTTAGCACTTGGGGTATCGCATTCCATCATTTCTCGAATGGACACTTCCAGCTCCATGTATGCTTCATATGACACCTTGGGCAATCCTCTTCTGATAAGCAAGAACTTTTGTAAAATTTCGAAATCCTCTGTCAATTTATCCACAATAGCTTTCCCTGTTAGGCCTTTTTCCAAATCATCAAATTTGGAGTGGTCCATGCGGCTCTGAACTAACAATCTATGATAATGCTCCTGAGAAAACATCCTTCCTTCCTCATCCCAAAAGGAAGGCAGGCCGTCTTCAAATAGTTCCTTGAAAACCTGCTTGAAGTTATTAACCTGTGCAACCATTTCATCAGCTTTGTCTTGGACCATTTTCATTAAATGATGCTTGTGGATAAATTTCTTAGCCCATAGTACTATTGATATCCTGTCCTTTATTCCCATGGCATGTAATTTCTGATATGTCAATGAATTTAAGAAATTCAATGTGTTCTGGGCTGTGGTAAGGGGCCTTCTTTCCATATGTTCATTCACTAACTTTAGTCTTTGGTGGGCCAAGTTGATCAAAATGCATAGATCATCGATAAAATTCAGATAGTGCCGGAATTTGGTAATCTCTATAGATAAGGTGTCCCAAATGATGTGCTTTGCCCCTTAGAGAGGACCTTTCCCAACGTTCTTCTCTTTCAGTTCATTGAATTTCTTTTGCAGCTGATTTCAGTCTTGTAATATTTTGTTTTTACTTTCACTCATTTTGGCCAACTCGGACTTGATCTTTTCATTCTCTGCTTTTAACTCTTTTATTTCTTCCTCCTTTAAGCTGACCTGGGACATAGGTATTGACAATTCATCTGCAGAGAAGGCATTCAATGGTTTATCAATATTTAAAATAGATAAGTCTTCATCAATAGGAGTCTGACTCATCAACTCCTCCATGATCTCCTTTTCCTCATTCTAGTCCTTTTTTAGCAAAGAAATTTGAGATATTAGTTCATTCCTCTTGGCTTCCCATCTGTATTTTTCTTCTTGTAGCTCAACAGCTTTTCCTTTATGTTCCATCATCTCTTGATACATCTTATCCTTCTCTTCTTGCAGAGCCAATAACTCGGAGGACTGAACATGTTCAGTGCTCGGGATCTTCAATTTTTTCTTTAAAACTTGGAGCACATTGTCCTTTTCTTCTAGCATTCTTCTGACCGCCTGGGTATTATATTTCTCATTACCTGAACTGAAAATATCTGCTTGTAGTTTCTTAATATAAATGGCATTGGCCTTATTTTCAATTCTTTCATGCTTCAATTGAATTTCTAATTTATCTACCAAAATTTGTAGTTTGTTTATTGTCATCATAGCTTGTAAAAGGTCTGAATAAATGATATCACTTGTTTGCTTGTGAAGCTGTATCTTGTCTGGTACACTGATTTTATCCAATCGGATTTCCATCTCTGACATCTTTTTGTCATTCACCATGGCCAACTTGAAGGTATTTCTTTCGGCATCTCTGGCAGAGATCAAAGAAGTTTTTGCATTATTTAAATTTCTTACTCGTGGGAGCAAATTTCTTGTCTCTTCCAGAGACTGCTTTCTTTTCTCCATATAACTGGCTTTGAGTTCCTCTTTTGACTTGAAGGTTAGGCTTGATTCTGAACCATCTACACTTTTAAAAGAAAACTGATTTATTTGTACATCTTTTGTTGGGACCAGAGCAACTTTCTTGAAATCATCAGAAATATCTTCATTTGAAATTCCACCACCTTGAGACAACTTGGCTTTTTTATGTGATCCATCTTCATCCAATTCCATGCTCTCGACCTCGGAAAGACTTCTTTTAATTAAAATGTTAGGATTCTCTGTCATTTGAGATACTACCACTGGTACAGTACGTGTATCTTCATCAGATCTGGGAGTCTCCAAAAACTGCAACATATTGGCTGTTTCAACCAAACCTTCAATAGACTGGTGATCAAACGGTTTGTTCTTGTTGGCCTGTTTCCTCAGGGAGATTACATGGTGGGGATCATAATTCACCTTTGGCTCCTTCTGAAATTCCATGTTCTCCAATTATTTTTCAATAAACACTAAGGCACCTTTATTCTTGAAAATAAAGGAGCCAACCTTAAGAGGAAATTTGACATTTGAGGATTTTTTAAAAGCTCCAAAATGCTCTTCTTCTGAATGCAGCCTCTCCCTCATGAACTCCAATGCAAAAATTCTCAGAGTGAGGAAAGCTGGTAACCTATAAGGTTTCCCAGTGAATCCGTATATTCTTAAGACCGTGGAATCTTTATTCAGGAACCAGTCCCCAACTCGGTCCTCGGGTGAGGACTGCATCAGACATTTCATCTCTTCTAGCACACGGGGCAATTCTTCATCGAACAACATTTTATATATCTTAGACATGATTGAATTGGAAAACTCAAACATGCTAATCTGCTTGGGCAAATCAGAAGAGAAGATGGTACTCAAAAAATGTAATTCAGTGACATTTGAACAAAACAACATGTTCAACAGGTAAGTTTGAAATTTAAAGAACCGAAATTTCAGGAATTCACTTAACTGAAGGTGTATTGTTTCTGCCAAGTACTCATCTAAACTAAATACAGGAACCGATTGAGACTCTGAACCAAATGAACTCATTTTTAACAAAAAACCAAGGATGACTTCAGTTACGCGACAATCATCGTCAAGACCCAAAATTTGACAGACCAGGGATACCACTAATTGAACTTCATTTTTGAAAATATTAACATGGTAAGGTAGGAAAAAACCGTCTAATGACTGACCCTCTTTTAAAATACTGGACAGAAATTGGAAACGGACTTCAGAAATACAACTTTTGTACAATTCAGCAAGAATAGACTCATTTACAAGTTCACGGTTGTCAGGGTAACTTTTTGGCAGGTTTAAATTTTCGCGGACGACATTGACATTGATTTCACAGAGTATTCGAGAAGTAGACTAACTCACAATGACTCTTTGAGAAGGGGAATAATTGACCGCGCACAACTCTGCGAATTCTAGAAAATGTAAGGTTTGTTTGAGAGCGAAATAATATAAAAAGGACTTACAGACATTCAAGACATCATTTCAATGTCAATAGTAGTGCCACAACCTTTCTTTACTGACCGACACGCTTCCTATGGACAGAAAAGGGTCACAGACACCTCTGTCTCTATCAACTAAATAATCTTCCCTGCCATCTATAATACGACCAGACCCTTGCAATCCCTTCTCTTGATCCATAATCTAGTTGACAATGGAAATTCAAACGGACGAATTATGGGTGTTCAAGCCTTACCTGTTAACTGTAGCGGCTTGTGCTCGAAACTGACAATCGAAGGTTGACGAATCCGTAGGTCTTTTTCAATCGTCTGGTGCCAATAGAATAACGACGGAACAAGTCAACTTCTATTTTATAGGACCCCACTCCGGAGCGTCCTTATGGTGGTTTCCAATAAAGCACTTTCGTCTCTGGATTGCACAACGATTGTCCATGTGGACAGCGGTTTATATTCTGCAACCACCCTTTACCTTTATCTATCGTTCATCTTCCCGCTCTGGATCCATTTGTGACCATTGATCTATTTCACCTTTAATTTTCAACCATCAGATCAAGCGCCACATAACTAATTCCGTCGGGCGTCCTGGTCTTATCCGTCGTGCAAGTTTCTGCTCCGGAGTCATCCACGATCATTGATGTGGTCTACCTTTATTTCTCTGCCGTTAGATCAGGTGGCACATATCCAATTCTGCAGAGCGTCGTGGTTTTATCTATCATGCAGGTTCACAAAGCGAAGCTTATACAAATCGTGGATCTCATCCGGATGGATCAACGACCGTTGATCCATATATCGCATTAACTGCCAGCATACGCTTATGTTCCTCGCATCTTTGAAGAGCGGATATAATATAGGCCGTTGATCTTCTCCTTTCCGCTTCGCACCGTAGGATCTTTTGATAACTCCTCGTTTTTTCGCCTTTCACCACACTTTCATACTATAAAAAATTTAACCAAAGTATTGGCAAGCGCTTTTATTCCTTCTTCACCATGGTTTTCTTGCTCCTCTGCTAAATAACGGTGTTAACAAGCTACAGGCTGTGTAAGGTTGGAACTCTAAAGACTAAGAGGAAATATTCTATTCTTGGTCATTTAAACTTTGGCTATAAGTCTCTTATTGGTAGGTTTATCATCAATAGCACAATATGAATAAAAAAACCGAATATCATACTGGTTTTAAAGTAATTGACCTATATTGATCAGACTAACATTCAGATGCGGTACATAGAATGCCTCATGAATGAACTTCTTTTCATTTTTCTTAGTAAGTACAGGAATAGTACCTTTTCCTTTTGATGGAACCAGAAAGTCATCTCCTAGCTTGATATTCGTTACAACAAAGGAATCCAAAATAGAGAATAGTGACTTGATACCTGTCATGTGATTGATGCAACCGCTATCTAGTAGCCATAGATCTGAGCTGTAGTGTTCTTTAGTTGCTTGATAAGACAAAATCATCAACTCTGACAAGCCTTCTTCTTCTTTGGAGACATTGGCTCTTCCATTGTTCTGGTTAGCTTGCTTCTTTTTGCATTCTTGTTCATAGTTCCCATACTTCTTGCAGTAGTTACACTAAACATTGGACTTATTGGTCCATATATTTCCTCTCCCCTTATGACCTTGAGAACTGTGAGAGTGTTCTGAATGCTCTGAGTGTCCAGTGACTGTGACTGGTTCTGTCTTTTGTAGATGGAGACCCTCTTCCTCTTCTTCCTATACCTCATCCTTCTCTACCTCGACCTATGTTGAGGGAAGCCTGGGTGTTGAATGCATTGGTCAATGATTCTTCTTCTTTATTGAACCGTGCTTCATGAGATAGAAGAGATCCAACCAACTCTTCTAGGGTGAACTGAGACAGATCTTTTTCCTCTTGTATGGCAGTCACTACCATAGAATTTTTTTTAATGAGACACCGAAGAATATTTTGAACTACAATATTTTTTTTCTAGCGGTTCACCATAGGTTTGGAATTGGGTCACAATACCCGAAACCATAGTCATGAAATGATTACAGGTTTCTGACTCTTTCATCTTCAATATTTCAAATTGAAGGTGTAGGGTTTGCAGTCTTATCGTTTTAATGTGATCGGTTCTCTTGTAGGCCGATGCAAGTATATTCCAAGCTTGATGTGCGCTGGTAGCTCCAGACATCCGTGGGAAAATGGATTCCTCAATGAAACTTTGGATCAGCCATGTGGATGTGAGATCTCGATCTCAGCGGGCTTCATGGGCATTATTCATTGTGACGAGAGCTGTCGCACCAAGTTCTTTGAACTCGGTTTCTACCATATCCAAACATTTGTTGAGCTGCAAAAATGTCTTCATTTTTATAAACCAAAACTCATATTTAGTTCCGGTGAGAATGGGTCCGGAGATTGGCTTCAAAGAGGTCATCCTAGCCATGATATATGACTAAAAAAATATTTTTCCCTAGCTTTTATTTCATTTTTCTGCTTTTTCTCCCCTCTTTTTTTTCAATAAAATGGAGCATCACTCCTTCTTAAATGGAAAAGAGTGGTGAGGAGGCATGGTGCTAACAATTTGTGTAACTTTCTGAGTTTCACCACACTTTCCAAGTGCAACAAGAGCGGTGGTAACGCTTCTACCTTCTTCACAAGTAGCGGTGGCACCGCTTTTTCACTTTGTGAAATGAGCGGTGGCCTATGTGGGTAATGCTTTTCTCAAAAGGAAAGGAAGCGGTGGCCTTCCCATTAAAAAAAAATCACCACTTGGCCTTCCAGTAAAAAAATTTAGCACTTGGCCTTCCCATAAAACAAATCACCACTTTTTAGTGTTAGGTAAAAAACAACCCAAAATCAGATCTGGAAAATAAAATATACAAACGTGCCTGGGAGGAATGCAACTTCCAAATATTTGTGATTTCCACTCTGTGAAAAGGCTTACCTTACCCTTGGACCAGGTCGTAGGCTCTGATACCATATAAAAGAAAACGATGGAATGAACAAAAGCACTACGGGCAGATTGAATGCCTTCTCATTATTAGACTGAATATAAATAGAAAATACGTAAGAGAAATACTATGGGAAAATAACATGGGTGACTAAATACCATGGCTGACTTAACTCACTAACTAACCACAAGTGAGATTACATTCTTCAACATCCTGAACCGACTTTGAATCTCTTTCAAGAGAAGTGTTCTTATTTCCTTTCATTGAACTAAAATTTATCACATTCACTTAAAGCATGAAGATGCGACCACACTCTGTGTGAAAGTAGATTGATGCGATTGTCCATCAACATGATTCTAACTGCATAAATAATTTTGACTTTCTTCCATTCGGATGCAAGGAAGTGCGTTTTGAAGTCTACTTTATCTACATAGAGTTGTATTCATATAAGAGAGACTTGAAAGTCCAAAACTGCCCATGTAACCAACTCTGCTACTGCAAATAGATTATGAAATATATTGCATCAAAATTACTATTGCAACTTGCCCTATTCTACTGCACTATTTTTGTAATAGAGGGATATCGTAGTTGTTGAAAAAAGTGTAAATATACTCTTAAAACCTCATAAGAGATGAGGATATTTAAATTTAATAGCACCCTAGATCTAATTAGATAGGGTTTCATAATGCCGAAATTGTTTTGATAGGCTGCAAAATTGTTTTAACCTGCAGAATCATTTTGTAAATTGTAAAGGAGCAGGAACTTAAGCCTATATCCCATATTAATTATTCTAAGTTGCAGGTTTTAGATTGAAGATGCACTCTTTGGCATCAATAGTTGGTGTTTCCCTCACTGGCAAGGACACATATCCAAAATGGTCTAGAAAGATCAAATTAACCTTCATATACAATGACCTATGGGGCACGATTTGTGAAGGAAAGAGATTTAAGAAAGAATTAGATGTAATCGTAATATTTGATCCAAAACCTCCTACATCATAGAAATATTTTATTATTTGGAAGTTGAAAGACAAGAAATATTTATCTATGATCATGTCCCTTATTAGTGAAGAGGTGAGCTAACATATTTTACCTATAAAATCATGTTTTAAAGCATTAAATAATTTAAAATATTTGTATGAATCACATTCTGAGATGGAAGTAATTCAATTAATGTTAAAATTCTTCGATTTGGAAGTAAAAGATAATGATCCTATGTTGTTTGCATCTGATATCAAAGAACTCATGCATAAGATAGAAGCATATGGTATGAAACCTGACCTTCCACTTGCAACATTTGTAAAGTCATTTTATTCAACTCACTCCAAATACCTTGAATCCTTGCAAGAAAGTGACAAGTTCAAAGACCTCACCTTTGTCACCCTGGTAAAAGAGATTGCAGATAGAGATAAAAACTTTGGAAAGAAATCAAGTGAGCCTACTATGGAATCCCTTTGCTTTGTTCAAAAAACAAGGAATCAACCCAAATATCCTTCCAAGGGACATAGTAGAAAGAGGAGACTAGAAAGATGAAATTTTAGAGGTAGAGGAGGAAGAAACAACTCAAGCAAAAGATTAGATATGAAGTGCAAGTATTGTGGAAAGAATGGACATGAAGAAAATCAATGTTGGGCCCCTTGGGAGTCCATCAAATGAAGGCACAATCAAAATAAATAAGAAAAAAAATAAACATCAAGAGGTTGGTAAGGCCCCTGATTCATCTCATTGTATAGTTGCACATTGTAATCTTGGTATTAATGAAATAACTTCTCCTTCATCTTACAAAGATTGTTGGTTGCTTGATACTAGTGCAACTTCTCATATGACTTTTTGAAAATATTGTTTTGAAGAATTGAATGACATTGAAATTGGCATAGTATACATAGTATTCAAATCTAGCCTCGAACGAAGGGGACTTTATTCAATTAGGCTCAATCTTCATGGTTTCCCTAATTTTGTGTTAAAGAGTGTTATCTATCCTCCAAAGTTGTAGGGAATCTTGTTCTCCTTAGTGCATATTATGAAACAATGCCATTCCATCCACATGTTTGATGGAATTGTATAAATAAGCCTGGTCCTCTCACAGCAAGGTCATCATGACTTGATATGAATATGGAAAGTTGTTGAAGTTCAAGGGTTGTCATGCAACGGTTCAAAACTTTTCCTATATGTCTCAGCTTGAAGAAGGTAATCCGTCATCCATTTTATTGTGGCATGCAAGATTTTGTCACTTGAATCATAACCGTTTTCATTTGTTAAGAACGAATGGTGTATATGGTCTTACTACTATTGCTAAGCAAAGGAATGGATGTGATGCATGCATACTAGACAAACATAGTAAGCATCATTTTCAAGAGTTTAAATTGAGAACATGTAGAAAGTTAGAACTGATTCATTCTGAATTATGTGGCCCCATGCCAATTCCTTCTGCAAATGATAATAAGTACTCGATGACCTTTGTTGATGATTGTTCAAGAACGTGTTGGGTATATTTATTGAAGATAGTATGATGCATTTCAAAAATTCAAGAACTTTCATGCATGGATAGAGAATCAATCACAAGCACATATTGGTACATTTCATTTTGATAGTGGTAAAGAATACACCTCTAATGAATTTGAATATTGTCTTTGCAAACATTCATGGATTACACATCAAAATCCAGTTCCTTATAATCCTAAAAAAAATGGTTTAGCAAAAAGGATGAATAGAACATTAATGAATATGGAAAGATCAATGATGTTTTTCAAGAATGTGGAATTGATGTTTTGGGGTGATGCAGTAGTATGTGCATGTGCAACATATTTGAGAAAGAGAATTCCATCTCATTCTTTTGAAGGAAACACTCCACATGAAATGCGTTTTGGCCACCTTCCTTTGGGTAGGAATCTTAGGGTTTTCGGTTCCACCTGCTATGCCTTGATACCAAAGGAGAAAAGAAAAAAAACCTTGGCGCTAGAAGTAGAAGACGCATTTTCTTGGGTTATTTAGACACTTCCAAGCCATACCATCTTTATGATGAGGTAAACAAGAAATTTGCTGTTTCCATAGATGTCATTTTTCTCGAAACTAATAAAAATGAAAATTCTATTGATAGACGGCTCGATCGTTTCGAGAAGTTTTCCCATCTAAATAAATACTATGAATTTGATAATGAAATTTCAACCTTGAAGGGGGAATCTTGATCTTTAATTGGGATCAATCTTTGGAATTTCCTTTTGAAGCCCCAACACCCCCTCATGAAAAAACTCATGAAGAAGAAGTTCCTACCCTTCACCTGAACTGGATGATGTTATTGAGAGGATTGGAAGATTGAACCTTGAAGAAAATGAAACACCTCTAGATGATTAACCTGGACCATCAAAGAATATTCCAAAATGGGCCATAAAGACACTTGAAAGTGTCCATCCAAATGAAGTTGAAAATATAGGAACAAGAAAATCAAGCAGACAAGAAGATGGAGGAGAAGCAAATAACTAAAGTGATGACATGGATGCTCATTTTATTGTGAATTGAATTTATATGCTAACTTTGAACCAACTTCCTCTATAGAAGATGCTACATGTGATGAATGGAAAGAAGTTATGCAAAATGAATATGATGCACTCATAAACTATGGAAGCTTGAATTTGGTTGACCCTCCAGCTGGAACCAAACCAATTGGTTGCAAGTGGGTATACAAGAACAAATACAAATCAGATGGATCACTTGAAAAACACAAAGTAAGGCTTGTGGCAAAAGGCTATGCACAGAAACAAGGAATTGGCTATGAAGAAACATTCTTCCCCATAGAAAAACGGGCTACCATCCACACTTTTCTTTGCATGGCAGCACAAAATGTGTGGAAAGTTAACAAAATGGATGTAAAATTTGCTTTCTTGAATGGCGAGTTGAAATAAAATGTCTTCATGTATCAACCAGAAGGTTTTGTTGTGAAGGGGCAATAAAATAAGATATCCAAAATTGTCAAATCCTTCAAATGGCCTAAAACAAGCACCACAAGCATGGTATGAAAAGCTAACTAAACATATTCTAGAACTAAATTTCAAGCATTATAATCTTGATGATGCAACATTTTTTTTGAAGAAAGTTGGAAGATCTATTGTATTTCTTGTGGTATATGTAGATGACCTTTTGGTGAAAAAGAACAATGAAAATTATATAGCATCCATAAAGAAAGATTTGAAGAAATGTTTTGAAATGAATTATCTGGGACATCTTCATTTCTACTTATGAATTGAAGAACTACTCAACATCATAAGAAAATATTTTGCATGAGAGAATGCAACCCTCTCTCAACTCGAATGGAACAAAAGTTGAAGTTCACATCAAGTGAAGGAAAAGAATTTGAGAATGCGACCAAGTATCGACAGCTTGTAGGAATCCTTATCTACCTTACCACTACCATACCTAATATTTCTTATGTTGTTGGTATTATTTCCATATACATGCACAAACCTTGTGAAGGGCATTGGTCTACTGCAAAAAGTATTCTAAGGTACTTGAAGGGGACTCAATATTTTGGACTCAAGTACACTAAGGTATAAGACTTCAAACTCATTAGGTACAGTGACTCAGAATTTGATGGTGACAAAGAGATATGAGTTTCCACTTCTAGATACACAATGAATCTTGGATCAACAACTATTTCCTAGAGATCACACAAGTAGTCAATTCTAGCAGATTCAACAACATAAGCATTATATGTTGCAGCTGTAGACGTGACAAAGGATATTGTGTGGATAGAAAGGATACTTGAATATTTATAGGAGAAGCAAAAACAATTTCACTCCCTTATTGATCGACAACACTTCCACAATCAAGTTGGTGAAAAGCCCCAGATTCGATGATCAAACCAAACACATCAACACAAAGAATCATTTTATTCGACATCATGTAGAGGCCAAGACAGTTCATTTACGGATATTTTTCTACAAATGAGAAAAATATCGACATCTTCACCAAAACTCTTGGATAAGAAATGCTTGAAAGATTTAGAACCATGCTCAGACTCACAAACACCCCCTTCGGATTAAGAGGGGGAATGTTGGGAACCTAATCCTCAAATTTGGTTTCATAGACTATGTAAATATTTTAAATACATTATGAATATGAATAGTCACGTAAGGAGATGGAATGCTTTTATGGAATATGAATATCAACCACCATATGGAATGTATAAATAAATTCTTTAACAATGGAATACTGTGAATTCAAGAGTTATCTGTTTGACATGGTTAAATCCATGACTAAGCAATCATGAGGAGTTTGTATTTAATATTAGATATTAGCCCAATAGATTTGGGAGCCTAAAGTAAAGAAACATACAAATTAGTTAAACATGTTATTCATAGGTTCTTCCCTAAGATGGTGATAAATGAATGCTTCTCTTGGATTTTTTGTTTTACATCGCTATAGTAAGTCCATGCCTTAAAAACATCAATCTAATCTTATGGAATTTATGCATAAAGTAATATAATCTAGATAACTCATCCTCAACTATCTTCATTAGAATGCTTGTTATCTCATTTAGATTAAATAGTTTATTGTATATTATTGGATGGCCCACCGTACCTTCTTAAATGTGTCTTCAAGTATAAAACACCATTATTTTAGAATAAACATAAAATGCTCCCCACAATATTTGCAGTGGCCTCATTAATGACAAGGGTTTTGTAAACGAATTATTGGTTTTATAGGTTTAAGTTCTTCATTCAAAAGTAAAGGAGTCATCTTGTCAATTGAGATCCTAAAGCATGAAGAGCTTTGTCAACTTGCTAAAGTTATCAAAAGTTTGATGAACCTATTTGAAATCATCCTTGATCTAGCTTTTTATTTTTTTCATTGGACTTATGTGATATACCGCCATTCCATTACCATCGTAATAGGTGGTATGATCAATCACATATTCCCACTAACTAATATAGTGATACTTTGATTTAGGTTTGAGTAAGAGTTTTCAAACCCTTGTGGATAGACATTTCAATATTATTTTAGATTTTGGACTTTCTTGAGTGGATCAAGAAGATTAATTCGAGTGCAATAAGTGTATAATCGGGATTCATTTCATGGTCGTTGTATAGATTGTTATGCTTAAATGCATAGTAACACAACCACAAATAAAGTGGTTAGTGAATGTTGATAGCCTCAACCAATGACTTAGTTTTGTGGAGATGGTTGGTTGTTAAAGAAAGGATAAACATTAAATTAATGACCAGAATGGTATATAGTTATTCATTTATGGTATAACATAAAGATTAAACTAATTAATATAAGCATAAAAGAAATACTATTTAACAAGAGCCACGAGGTGGCAATGTCCCCGACATTGTATCTGTGTTGGTTGGTGGTTTGCAGATGCTTAAAAAAAATTAAACTCAATAAAAATAGAGTGAAAGTTGTTAGAGACCACTTGGCAGCTTTTAATATTCACTTGATTACAGACATAAACATCATCAAGAAGAGAACCTCAAGCATACCTCACTTCCCTTCTAAACGAAACAAATGAGGAATATATGGTCATGATAATAACAAGATTTAAAAAAAAGTCCCTTCTCCCTTATTAATGAGATATGAGATGCATGAGATAAAACATATAATGACGCTAAAGGAGTGAGAAATTAATAGGATATAACGCTGCTCGATACAGAACCATTCAGGTAAATATACGCAGTGTCTGTTGAGAAACTATCAGTCCTAGTTTAGCATAGTCGGTTGAGACAAGGAGGGGAGGGGTATTGACAGTGGAAATCATTTATTATATACATAATAACAGTTACCTAGGTCTGTCCCTGTGACTTGCAAATAGTGCATTGAAACATTTTGGCACGCGAGTAAGCGACCAGGGCAGGAAGGAGTGAGTGAGCTGAGTAAGCGAGCTGATAGGGAGGAAAAAAGAGTTAGTGATTCGACTTTTATTGGCTTGGAGTAGAAACATATAAAATAAATATTGTGAATTACATTTTCTTTAAATGTCAATCAGCTCAAAAAATTAGTTGATATGTTTATATACGGGAATGGCAATTAAAGAAGAAGATGAAAGAAGCGAGTTGAGGGAGATCACAACTTAAAAACAAGCATAGGAAGCTAGAGATGAGGATTCAAGAGGAGCGAAATTTGAGTAAGATGACCCTCAAAGAGAGAAAGAATAATTATAACAAGGATAGTGGCCATCAAACTCACTAGATGTTTCAAATAGGATGGCGAAGAGGAGAGGAGAGGCAACAAGGTGGAGGCAGGAGACGAAGGAAGAAAATAAGCACGAGCTATAGAGGAAACATTCCAAATGCTCCAAATCTAGGTGCATGGATTATCAATGAAAGTTATGAATTCACTGGAATTCCAAGCCGAACATAAGCATGATAACCACAGACTGCAAGATGAATGTCACACGTTGAGGTTGGAGGTGGAAGGATTGGAAAACCAGATATCATCCAAGCCATAGGAATAGAAAAACATGGATATGAACGAATCGGTATAGCAATATCTACTTTGAAAAGGAGAAAACTCCAAGTTTGATAGAAACAAGAAACCATATGCAAGAATCAGTATAGCAATATCTGCTTTCAAAAGGAGAAAAATCCAAGTTAGAAAGAAACAGTAACGGGGAAGCCTTACCAAATACCGCATGCGATACATGGGGTTGGAAGCCATGATAGCGCTGACCTGATGTCAACAAGGAACAAACAATTAGGGTTTATATTTTAGTTAACGTCCAAACCTAGCAGCATATCTATATCCAAAAGAATACTACTTACCACGAGGAGGAGGGTAGTCATATACAGGGGCACGGTTGTATGGCCCTCGAGGTGGGGCAAGATCGTAATCATCAAAGGAACAAGGCTAGGTCCAGGATAACATTCACGAGATCGAGGCTTAGAGTGAAATATCATGAAGCATGAGCTTATACCCCGATCGGTTTCATCCTCATCCTGACCATTAGCTTTCTACACATTCTTATTATTATCAACCAGAGGAGCTTTATCCTTTGCATTTTAAGGTGAAAATTTTAAAATGGTGCAAGTCAATGAAGTAAAAATATTGGCAACAAGTAAAAATACTTTATCTGTTAAGATGGCTATATCTCTGGCATCCTTGAGTGAATCTAGATGATCATGGGGCTGAACAAAGATACCTGAAAGGAGAAATGGTGAGATTAAAACATATTTCATGATATAAAAAAATGCCCCAACTGGGAACCGAGGTATAATCACGTCAAGAAAATTAATGGATTTAAGCAACATGTTTTTGAAGAACCTGCACAAGATCAATATGAAACCAAAAATGCCTTCACAAATAAGAAGTATAAGAAATGAAACATCAGGATTAGTAAACAAAATCAATCATGATTATTATTAATTTTGTAAGTTTGATCAGACATTTTACAACAAGATCATAGAACTTCTGACTCCTGGAAACTGAAGCATCCTCAAATGTTGGAGATGGCCACTTGGATGGATCTCAGTGGGCGCAACAGATAAATTAAAACTACACAAGCTGAAGTTCGCTTAACATTTTCCTGCGAGTCAAAATCCATGAGATTCAATCCAATGCAACAACAAAGTTTTCATCCGTACAAGGAATGATATCACACTAACAAATAAGTTAATATATGATTCTCACCAAGATTTTCAGCATTAAAATGTTTAGAGATTTCAATAGTTGGATACCATCATCCATTAGTGGAACCCTTTCATCAAGCAACCAGAGGATAATCTCAGTTATAAGAATGTTAAGTGTACCTTCCTTTACTACATAAGCAAGTTTCTTTATTTGGAATGTCTATAGAAAGAAACCGCAAAGTTAGAAAAACAATATATGTAACCATTGTTAAAAAAATAAAACTTTTATCAAAACAAATGACTAGCCAACTATGCACATAGTTGCATCAATGTATTCAATACGTATTTACAGGCCCTTAAAGAAGCACCAGAAAGACTTAAATGAAATGTTTTAGCTACCTGCAAAGCAGTTTCAAAAGTTGATAATCAGGGTTTTAGCAGGCATAAAAAATATGAAGAAAAAATTATACACAGATAAACCAAACATCACAAGACGATCTGAATCCCTCACAATATCATCCATTGCTGTGCTTTCAGCATCATTCGCATCTTGACTCAATTCATGACACACAAGCTTCATAGCTTCAATTGCCTGCGTAAGGACAGATGAAATCAATTGATGTAAAATTCAAACTTCATAAAAATATTCCTACACATTACTCAAATTTTCTTGCGAAAACTAGATTGCAAGAAACACCACCATAGTCATCTAGCTTCTTCACTACTTCTCATCGAATGAAAAGATTGATTGTGTTTCCCATTGTTACAACATACCTGAAATAACAGAGAAGTAGTCCCCCGTTCACCTTACCCCGTGAACACCTTAACCAAGAGATAAGCACCCATCATGGGGATACCTGAGAGAGAGAAAGCATAATTGGTCGGGAGGAAGGAGTACCGCGTTATTACGTCCCTTATGAACACTCTCTCTTCTCTTGAAAGAAAGCAAAGCAGTTAGGTCAATAAAAAACAACCAGCAAGTCAAATATATATGTGTGTGTGTGTGTGTGTTCTTTCAGTGCTTACCTGACTGAGTGAGTCTACCTCATCTCACCTGAGCTTTCCCGATGATCTAAACTTTTATCATTATCTGAGTCTGCTTCCTGCCTCACCAAATCCTAGTGGGTCGATCAATGCATATGATTTACTTTACCAATCTATTAGGTTAGAAGTCAAGTATTATTTTTTCCCAATTCTCTGCAACGACAAACTAAAAGTAAAGCAGTTTATATTACAAGGCCTGTGAAGAATCAAAAGAACAAGAGGGTATAGATTTTTGCACAGTTCAAGGCAAAACACATTTTAGCAGTCATCCCAAATGCAGAGTTAAAGCATGAGGAGGGGAAAATTAATGGGAGGAGAAGATCTGTAATGTACCAGGGATTATTTTGAGCCTTCATTCTCAAGCAATGCGGCTCAGCAATACCATATACCTTGTACCATCTACTGCTACTCTAAGCATTCCCCCATAAATAACTCCACGTTGATGTTGGATCCACGAGGTGGCAATGTCACCATAGTTGGTAACAACTATTGCTATATTTATATATAGAAATATGCTACTTTGTCACAAAATTGTAACAAAAGGAAAATTATTTTGCCAAAAAAATTACTTAGCCATCAAATCGATTTCACTACTTAGCCATTGAATTGATTTCTCTGAGGAAACAAAGATAATTAGAAAAGGTGTAAAATGTGTGCTAAACATCCTTATTCATGATCAAAGATCCAATTTATTGGATATTAAATATGGATATATGTAGGTAAACTTGGAAAATGGTGTAGCATACAGGTAAACACACAAATGGATTTAATGAAATAGGTAGAATAAATAACCTTCATGGTGACCACTCAACCAAAATCATAAAATAACTACAATAAATTAAAACATGCAGATGCAATATAGCCCTTGAAGCCATGATTTTTATCAAAACCTACCTGAAGGGAAATTCCAATGAATTTCATTTAAATCCATTGGAATTCACTAATAACTACCATAATATAAACTAAATTTCTCAAAAATGGAGTAAGAACATATTTTATGCCAAGAAAAACTAAATAAGAAATAAATCACCTACTTATTGAAAAAAAA
>LPNX010467012.1:216645-249692 GCA_001517045.1 Pseudotsuga menziesii | reverse complement strand
ACCTATTTGAATCAATCCTCAATTTATAACTCACCTTCTACAAGGATCTAATGAGATGACTTGGAATACTATTTGCTCAAATGTTATCGAGTAGGTTTTTTCAAAATGAACATGAAGACAATTTATATAAAAGTATAAGTAGTTTCCCAATGAAAATAAAACAATATCCATTGACAAGTAAATATTACACATAGCAATATTTGTTGATGTAATAATGGCGTGATGTGAATCTCCAGCCAATTTAAAAGAAAACTTTTTCAGCGTAGTCATTCTTCCCAAGCTTGATGCTGATTTTCTTCACACAAATGAAACCAATGTGAAAAACCCAATATTGTAAATTTTTCTGGATCTTATTATTGCATAACTACTAACATAACCCACTACACCACTTAAATAATCCTAGAACTGGTCTGGAATGTTGCTGCAAGAATCACATTCTATGGGTTGGAAGCAAAATTCATATACTATGTGCAAGCATTAACACAATGGATTGCAAATCAAGAAACAAACCCTCCTTGTGGTTGGACTTTCCCAATGAGGAGAGGGACTACAAACCAAANGGAAGCAAAATTCATATACTATGTGCAAGCATTAACACAATGGATTGCAAATCAAGAAACAAACCCTCCTTGTGGTTGGACTTTCCCAATGAGGAGAGGGATTACACACCAAAGTTATAGGAGATGGAGCATGACAATTGAAGAATATGTTGCAATGTCAGTGTGTTGTCAGGTCTCAAAAGATTGGAACCCGAGTTCCAATAGAAGATATAAAATGTTTGAAACTCAAGATTATAACCATGATGATAGGTCATATCATAAAATAAAAATTACATCCGTCGCTTAAGCGACACTTAGGAAGATATCCGTCGGTTAAGAGACACTTAGGAATATATATATTTTGTGCCGTCGCTTAAGCGACACTTAGGAGAAATGCCGTCACTTAAGCGACACTTAGGAGAAATGCCGTCGCTTAAGCGACACTTACCCCCGCCATTTCAAAAAAAAAATTAATCTTTCTGATTTTTGGCACGGTTAAAAGAAAAAATCCATGCGCCGTCGGAAAAAACCGTCGGATTTTGGATCGAAATGTAGTAGTGCCTCTAAGAGAAAGTGATGAGACCCGTAGCCATTATGACATGGTGAGAGGATTGGTTCCTTCCATGGTTAGATGTAAGGGCTGAGCCATTATTTCATGGTGAGAGGATTGGTTCCTTCCATGTCAGATATGAGTGCTAGCCATTATGTCGAGTAGGATAGATGTAAGGGCAACTTCCATTCTGGGAATGGAGGCACCTGGTCAATTACCAGGAAAACTCAACCTAGGACTGAGAAGCCATTCTGATGTGATAGAGGGATGTGTTCCCACTTGATCAGATATAAGGGCTGAACCATTCTGTCATGGCTAAAGGATTAGGTTCCTCCCATGTCATATGTGAGTGTTGGCCATTCTGTCGAGTAGGATAGATGTAAGGGAAACTTCCATTCTGGGAATGGAGGCACCTGGTCAATTACCAGGTAGCTCAATCTGGGACTAGGGGCCATTCTGATGTGATGGTAGGATTAGTTCTCCCTGATCAGATGTGAGTGCATGCCCTTTCTGATGTGATGCTTCGTGCATGGTCGGAATGTAAGTGCAGAGCCTTTCCGACAAGATGAGGTTGCATATAAGTGCTGAGCCATTCTAGCGCGATGTGTTTACACATGGTTAGATGTGAGTGTTGTGCCTTTCTGAAAAGATGGGGTTGGATGTAAGTGTAGAGCCTTTTCGATGCGATGTGCTTGCACATGATCGAATATAAGTGTTGAGCCTTTCTGACAAGATGACGTCAGATGTGAGTGCTAGTCCTTTCTGACAAGATGAGGTCAGATGTGAGTGTTGGGCGTGCCTTTTTGACAATATGTGGTCAAATGTAAGAGTTGGGTGGGCCATTCTGACTTAAGTGTCAGATATAAGCACTGATGAAGACCTACATGAAAGGTAGTCCTACAGGATTGACTCTATAGAACTTCCTATGACAAGAAGAATCGATATAGCACCATTATGAGATAGCAAATGATGATCCAAATCAAGTGATCCAGATAAGATGATCCAAACTTTATGACGATCCAGATCAAGTGACGATCCAGTTGTGATGATGAACTCGATGATCCATATCAAGTGATCCAGATGATATTATCCAGATGTGATGATGATACAGATCGAGTGATGATCCAGCAGTGATGAGCTAGTAGTCATGATGATGCAGATCCTATGATGAAGAGAAAGAATATGACTTGAAGACTCGAAGACAAAGAATACTTGAAGATGATGAGATGATCCAGTTGATGCAGAGAAGAAGACTAGTGCTGAAAATTGTGTCGAAAGAATACCTTCCTAGTTAAGAGGGAGTGTTGATGTATTTGTAACTTCGAAATGTATTCATCTATGTATCTTATGTCTTGTAACCTGATGTTTATTCCAGGATGTATCTATTATGTAATTGAGTCATTTTTTCATTCCCCGATGTTCCGATCGGGAGGATCTATTATGTAAACAAGTCATGTCAAGTCATAGTGGGTAACCCTCCGATTGTCTAAGGGTTAAAGTCCCCATAGTTTTAGGGAACTAGGGTTATTAGACTCTCCTAGTAGAGGTCAGACCTAGTAGGGTTTTAGTCATGCCAGGATTAGCATAAATAGAGAACTAGAGTCTTTGTTTATCACACAACTCATCCACACTCAAGTGTAGCGCATAGTTGAGGAAGGAGAAGAAACCGGGGCTAGACAAGAAGAAGATTACTGCTATTGGGATATCACTTACAGTTTTGGGATTTTCTATTTTGGTGTTGATTCTATCTCTGAGAAATTTGCGGGGTTTTCTCCTTTATGGTTTCCCTGAGGAAAAACACTATGTTCATTGTCTCTTGTGTTTGATTGTTGTGCTTGTTATTCTCTCAGTTAAAGATCCTAATAATGCTAGATTAATGCTAAAAAACTAACACTACTAGAGGATATTATTCTATTTCCCATTCAAACCTTTCTTAAAAAACACAAACTCCTCCTAGAATTCCATAGAAAAGGCAAACCATTCCCTTGATCTCAACCTTGTTTGACAATATAGGGTAAATATGACCTTGCAATTGCAATTTTTTTATGCACATGAAATATTTCTTAAGGAGGCATGCTCTCCCTTCACTAAGATGGCGTATGATATAGCCTATAAATAAGGAAACTCAAGTATAAATTCCCTTAAGCACATGAAAATATCCATACTACTCTCCCTGGTAAGGAGAAAGCAGAGTTTGACACTCTCAAGCCAATCTGATGTGAGTGATGAAAGGAGGGTTGCTCCATTTTACAGATGGATGAATGAAAAAAATAGTTAAGAAAACCCCTATTGAAAAAAATAGCCAGGTTATACTATTATATTAGTCATGGACAAAATAGAAGTCAATCCATACAATGGATTACCAAATACAAACATCAAACAAATCCTCTCCTGTAATCCTTATTTCCATGGACCATTTGAGTCTAAAGCTATTGTGACTAAAATGAAGACATGAGTGTGTTGCGAAAATAAATGCATCCTGCTACAATTGACCAAGTATTCAAACAATCTATCTCCAAAGATATCATGCCCAACCATTTATATAAACATGTTATATAACATCTATCATTTACTAATTCAATTCAAGTAACTGAGTTCTTTAAAATCCTCAAGCAACAATAACTGATTTCTTTAAAATCCTCAAGAAACATTAAATGACATTCAATTGCTTAATGTAATCAAGGAATTTAAAATATAATGATCTAACATAAATTATGTAAGCAAAAAATTATCATAACAACTTCTGTTTAAAAGAATTGTCTACCTATAGATACAATAAATAGAAAACTCATTTAGTAATCTACTTAATATCAAAAACAAAAATAATCTAAATAAATACAATTCTATTACAATGTAAATTATAATACTATTCAACATTAATTGTTAAGAATATATCACCTGATAAAACATGGATAACCAAAAATACTATGTATATAAGGCCATCAATCTAATCAAAACTCCATTTCCTGCCTCTTAACTATGGAAATGTTTCTCAACACTATCTGTAACAAGTTCCAATGGAGGAGTCAAATAGCAATAGTGAAAATTACACAATAAAAATATAGAAATAGATGTTTTTTAATGTATTCTACCTTACCATTCATTGAGCTCCTCTTTGTTTCGAGAATAATTTAATATTCTCTACTAAATAGGACCAACCACGTGAAGGTGGAAGCTCTTATGGCCCCTCCCCCCCCCCGCTCACATGACTCTCAACTCCCCAAACCCAATGCCTATACTTGCAAATAACAATTTAATTCACTATTTCACAATGCAAATAACAATGCATCTACAATGCAAATTATTTCACTCAATAGTTGAAAAATGATTTCATTAAATCATTCTTTATAATAGTCATTAAACTATTCAATCATTCAACAACTGAAAAAACCATTCATTAACTCATTCATTAAAACATTAATTTAGTCAATGGCAGAAAAAAAAAAATCAGTAAAGCATTCATTCATAAAACAGAGGAAAAAAGCATTAAATTTTTTTTTATAAATAAGAATTACCCAAAATTTGTTTAGTCACTTCCTTTTTACTTTTATTCTCTTTAAATATTTAGTTAGAGCCACATATTCGTGAATCTGATCATCGATATCCCTACTAGTCTACGCGCAAGGTTGAACTTCAGGCGAGGGGCAATGAATTTCTGCAATAATGTCAAAATCTTTCATTAATATATTTATATTTTGATAAATATGAGTAATTCATTAAAAAAACATTACGAATGTGTGTTTTTACCTACCATGTACACATCAACATGTTCAACATTATCTCATACTATCCCAACCTATTCCATGTTATGGTCTGCAGCTACATGCTCTGTAGTTGAATTGTGTAGAATTAGAATTAATGTTCATCATCTACAATGGTCAATAAAAAACAGTAGCACATTAATAAATTCATTACCAGGATGAGAAGCATGATCTTCGTTTGGTTGGTCATGTACTACATCCTCAACATGAACGGGATCATTACTTTTCTGCACAAAAAGGAATAAATAATTTACGTTAGTTTATTTATAAGGAACAAATTGCATGAGCATTAATAAATTATCATTAAACTATACAGTTTTCACATACCTGGGCACTAGATGGATCAGCAGAAGATCATGCAGTATTCACAGACAAGCTTCTCCGGTGTTCAAAAACAGCGTCAAAGCCATGTTCGAAGCCAAGCTTCATGTAATCCACACTAGGCAATTCTTTGAATCGGTCGGCCTTCATATTTGCATGATGTCGTTAATTTTAAAGCCCTTTGTCAGAACAAAACAAAAATAATAATATGTATGATATTTGGATGCGGATTCGGGTTTTGCGATACTTACATATCGGACCGCCAAGTTGGAGTAACCACCAAGCCCAAGCTTGTGTTGGCCAATTTTTTCAATTCTTGCCTTTGTGGCCTTAGATGTGTTCGAGAGCCTAATTAATTTTTTAAATACATTAGTCTATGTACCAAAATTGATATAAAAACTAGTAATAATAAGGCTTACCACTACATTTTGGAATGAATTTCATACCTCCCTGTTCCACCTGGTGGTATCTTTCCTGAATTTCTCAGGCCCTTCTCTTTTCCATCTTCCACCAGGGCTTTCCACTCCATAGATGGAATCATTGGAGGGTGCTCATACCTAGGGTTCTTTTCTAGGTGAACCCTATATTGGTCTCGGACAATCTTTAGATGTTTTCCGGCCTTCTGTAGTACCTTCGATGTATCAAAGCTATCTTTTCCAAATAGACTAACTAAGCGATTAGTCAGATCATCCTTTAAATTTTTTGGCTGCTTGTTCCACATTGTGCGGATGGTGGGCCCGAAGATCTCCAAGGCCAAATCATTCATGTGTTTATAAAATATATCATTTCCTACAAAACATTATTGCCATCATTAGTCAACATTAGAAAATATTATCGGTATATTAGACACAAACTATAAAAAATAAATTCAACAATCTATAATGACCTGGAATCCTCTCTATTTGTATTGGAACCGGTTCTTCATTCACCAAAAATGTACACTTTATTGAACCAGTGCTAGTCACACAAGAAGATCCAGGAAATGCTTCCACATCTTTATCTATCCCTGCATCGACTCCTTCTTCTACAACATCTGTTGTGGGTGGGGCAACATCGGCTACACCCTCCGCTGCCCTCGGCAGTGTCGCAGAGCATGTTGCCGATTGTTCAGTGGACAATATGGGAGCAGTATGTGGTGTATGTGGAGTGGTTTGGTCACTAGGACCAACATTTCATTGACCACCACTGATAATCTCCATAGCGCGCTATAAATTAAACCCATTGTATTATAAATTCAACAGCATATAAAATCAAATATTATAAAGTTTTTATAAATGAATTTACATTTTTATTCGATAACTTACGTCCACTTGTTTACGTTGCTGTAACAACAATTGAATCCTTTGTTCGAGCCCTTCTGTTATTGGAACTACCAATGTCATATGAATCAATTCCTCATTTTGTTTTTCCCTTGTCCTTTGTAGCACCCTCAACGGATCTGCAGACTCTCTAATTTCACTATCACTCATCAACCAAGAGACCTCATTCTATAAAGAGTTTTGAGACACCGTTTGATAAATGGAATCCCCTGTCTACAATTGAAATATATAAAAGATTACTTAGTCTTTGAAAATATAGTGTGCACAAATAATTATATTAGGGATTACATCTAGGATTACCTGATGCCTAGCTGAGGGTGTGGTTTGATCAACAGATGGGGATTTACCTCGATCAGCCACCTACAAAAAAAGTAGAGAACATTATCACAATGAACACAATATGTATAAGCTAACAAATACAGAACAAAAACAAAAATAAACACTATGCTACATGTTTTATATGTGTACATTTTTTAAGTATTTAGAATGTGGAATTACATTTATGTTAAATGGTTGCCTCAAGTCTCTAGTCGTCTGATTAACAGCTGGGAGTTTCCCTGGTCAATCTGCAAAAAAGGTAGACAACCTTACCATCATGAACGCAACCATAAAAATGAAAGAATACATAACAAAATAAACATAATGCGTCATGATAGACATGTTTACGATTTTAAATTATTTTAAATGGAGAATTACATTCATGTTTGGTTGTTGCCCTGATGTTGTAGTCGACTGATCAATAGCCAGTTGGATTCCCTAATAAACACTCTGCATGGAAAATCGATAATATTATATAAACGAACCTAATATACTAATGAAAATAAATAACAACATATCTCTATTTCCATCCTAAATTTAATATTACATTGGTAATATCGATGTATATGTGCTGCCTTGACTCAGGTCGACAAACATCTACCTAGATGGAGGCGCCCCTGAGAGAACCCTGCATCAAAAACATACTAAAAGTTACATAAGGAAACATGAAAAATAGATAATTTCAATTATATGCTAACAAAAATTCCTATAGACGTTAAAATAATTAATAAAAGGGTGGTTAAATTGTTTGTTGTACCACAACCATACTAACATTGTTTGTATCTACATTATTCAAATTGTAATCAATAAGAAGTTATTTTCCAGCAGCTATTGATTTAATTGCACATACAAAGACACGGTTTTCTTCACGTGACTCGAAAATGTAGTTGGGTTGCTTTAATGTAGACCTTGCTTGTGTACTGTTTATAAACCCCACAATATTACCGATTGTTTTTGGCCTTCCGTCCATGTACATCGTTTCTCCTTTATTTTGAGCTTTGTCTTTTAGTTGTATATAAGTCACTAACAACCCATATCTATGCATACTTCGTGTATATTGGACCAGGCGCATCCAATCACTATAGTTGTAACAGGGTCCAACATACTCCATCAATTATGTACATCTACTGTATCCAACCTTTATGTCGTCCATGCAAAACAAGCCCAATCCATGCAATGAGGACGGTGCAATTCTATATATCCTCTCATTCACACAAAAACTAGTGTTTACTTTAGGAATATCTCTAGGAACCCATTGTTTCACTAAGTGTCGGTACCTTAAGGGCATGTCGGTGTCCCCCACTGTCTCATCATCATAGGAACATGACCCCCCTCCTTGGAGAAGAAAATTCATGCATTTATCAACTTTTCTTCTGATCTTCTGACATCTAGTTGATCTAGCCCATTTAGACCTACTGGATGTCTCACTTTACTCTAGCCTTCCCAAGCTTCCTTCGCTAGAGGAAGACAGGTCTAACAAATACCTATTTGGTTCTACCTGCACCGTGGCCAAAAAAAAATTTGGCATAAGCATAGCAAAATACTAGCAAAAACACGTGGAAAGACTTATAAGAAAAAAAAAATGGAAAGACTTGTAAGACAATAACTTGTTAAAGAAAAAGCTTGTCAAGAATGCGTTTGGTCAATAGGTGTGGGAATTTGGTAGCCCTAAAAATTCTAATGTATGCCCCTCTTTTGCTTACATACAAGTCTCCATTCTAACTTATTGCTTGCATTGCCTTTTGCTAACATGAATTGGGTAGGCTTCATAAGCTTCAAATGTATGCTTTTGGCCATTGTACTTTATCCTTTCAACATTGCCAAGCTTGAGATGATATGTTATGCATATGCCTCACATATAACACTACAATTTATGCCAATATATGTCTATACAAAACTTGGAGGTTCTCCTTTAATGGACTATCTCCTTCAAAGAGCATATCTCCTTTAAGTGGTTTTTAGTTTTCCCATGAATGATTTTGTGATGTTGTAGATGATTATCCATTTTACCTCATATGTTTTATGATATTTTCCATGTTTTCTAGGGTGCACATACTTGTTGTTGATGGCTTCTTTTGCTTGAAATTTGAACTGCCTAAAAGTGCACAAATCTCATCTAGGACCCTTTAAGAGTCATAATAACAACTATTGTTATAGGATTTTATTCTCCAAATGAAACACCAAAACCATACTTATCGGTTAATATTTGTGTAAGGGTGTTTTTCTGATCTCTCCCATAATTTATGATACTAATGGGATTGTATGCAAAAATTTATGTATGCCCTAAGAAATCTTATGTGTCCCCCTCTTTAAGTTACATACAATTCTCCATTCTCACTTATTGCTTGCATTTATTTTTCCTAACATTTCCTTTTCCTTTTACTGGCCTAAACCCTTTTCAACAATAATAGTTGCATATTTAATCAAGTGTTTTTCTACCAAGGTGGCTGAGTCAACTGAGTTGACCCCCAACCAAGCTAACTCGGCCTTTGAAACGATTGGAGTGATAAGTTTGGTACTGAACCAAGCAAATTAGGGTATGACTGAATGAATCTGTAACCAAATTGTCAATTCATCCTAATCCATACTAAATTGACCTAATGAATGTGCGAATGCATAGGCCACACACATGACACTTCAATTCAAAAAAACAATTAACCTAGAAATATAAACATCTAGACTCTAAAACTACTTCATTGTCGAGTCAATTAGGTTTGTAGGATTCCTATACATCATAACACTATTTGGAGTAAAACACAACTTGCTTTGTAGGCCCTAGATGCCACCCATGTGTACAATAGTCAATCTATAAAGCAACCCGCGAATACAAAATCGTTCTTCACAAAATAGGGCATGAACCATGTGAACAACCTTCCAAGTGGACCAACTCAATGAGTAACCTCCAAGCATGTAATATATCTCATGAAATGGTGTATAAAATAGTGTAAGCATGCTTCAAATGATCACCTTCTCCTTTGGTAGGGCTGAACACTGCCCTTATGCATGTGTCTCCAAGGGTGTTCCTCAAATAATGAGAGAAGGCCTTCCTCTAACAATAAACCAGTACACCAAGATGAATTGGCCCTTCCAGAACAAACTTGGTATTTTCAATGTCACACTTGGAGCAATGTTGGGCAGTCCTATGGGCATAAACAGCTCTAGAATCAAGTATGAGCATCAAAGGGACAAATCTGAGCACTTTACAGTAATGGACAAATAATGATGTTGAGTTCTTGTAGATCCTGTAGAGTGGATGTTTTAACCTTTGTGCTACTATGTATAGTGGATGTTTTAACCTCTTTGTTACTCTGTAAAGTGGAGTACAATTCCTTTACAGTACTGGACAAAGAGCGGACATTTCCAGATCTGCTACTTGGCACGTTTAGGAATGAAAAGAATGTTTTAAATACATTTATACCAGTCTGTAATATTTGCTGATTCTAAAAATGATGATGAAGAACAAACTTGGTATTTTCAATGTCACACTAGGAGCAATGTTGGGCAGTCCTATGGGCATAAACAACTCTAGAATCAAGTATGAGCATCAAAGGGACAAATCTGAGAAATTTGGGAGCATTTTGAAGGTCACAACAAACAATAAAGCATCTCTAATCAGCTATAATTAGGCCAACTTTCAGATCTAGGCATATTGCAGCAATAAAAGATGATCATCAATGGCAATAGGAGGTGGTCTTTGCAATTCTGGTCGTGAAAATGAGAAATCTATGGGTGAAAGCAACCCTAAAATCTCATTCATATGCCTTATAGTAGCATCCACATGAATTCTGGGCACAAACAAACCTGTTTGGCAGTAAAAAAGGGTATGAAGCAACCATATTTCACCATCTTGGGCACCCTTGTGCACTTATACATCACCGAACAGGCATACCTCTAAATCTAGGCCAAATTGGAGGGTTAAAAGGTAGTTCTGGGCATGAATAGCCCTATGAAAAGTGACGAACAATGGAAAAAATGGCTTTTAGAAAGCCATTGAATATGCTAATGCTTGGATTACCAACATAAGGGTTGTTCCAACCTCCTAAACAACAATTTATAGTAGTATCATGAATCCTAGATGCTTTTTCTCCACCAAAAGGAGGTAAACAAACCTAAATAAAACCAATACCATTTAATTTCAGACCCTATAAGCCAAGTTGGATTCTTCTTTAGGTGATTCTCAGCAGTCTCTTGAAGGAGATCAATAGCAAATAATAGTCTTTGGTGGCTTTCCTTGCAACCGTAGGTCACAAAAAAACCCTAAAAATATCTGGACCTGTGCACAAGAGAAGTAACAACCCCAGTTGACCCTAAAATATCAATTTTGTTCTGCATTAAGGGCCCCTGTCAGTGCAATGATTCTTCCCAATGTTTGATAGTTTCCCTGTGATTGCCATTACATGATTTCCATCTATAAACCACTATTGTGGTTTCATCATTGCTCACATTCAAGAACAAAAACGTAGACATGACTTCTCTCCCTACATTAATTCCAAGTGCACATAATGACTATATTTGGTACTTCCTAACTTTTTAGTATTCCTTTCGACAACAAAAGTGAAACATGAAACAATATCCTTACTTTCAGCATCTTGCACAGCTGATGGCTTTGATCGAACTGTATAAGTACTTTGTTCCCAAATTAAAGATTTTGAGACCTACGAATGAAGGGGAGTGAGATGAATGGTTGAAGGACTCAAATGGAGGATGAATTGATGCCTTGTTCTACCTACCCAAAGGTACTTTTATAATGAATATTATCCCTAACTCATCATTGATTTGTAGTCTTCTATTGTTCACCCATACTGCTCTACGAAACAAAGTTTTATGCCGATCTAGTATGTATATTCATGATGATGCTTGTTTTCCCATATTAATTTTCAACCCTAAGGCAATGCTAACTTGTTTTCCCATACTAATTTTCAACCCTAAGTCAACCCTAAGGATTACAATTAATCAGCTTCACAAGAATACTGGACAAACATTCAAACATAACACCTCTAATCTAGCAATCTTGACTACATCCACATCACTAACCTTCAACAGACTGAGAATTCAAGTCTAATACTGAAGTAGCTAATCCATAGAAGCAATAAATAAGAGAGATCAGTAATATGAGGGGATCATCCACCTCAATCATCCAAAGTATGTCAATATCAATAGCACATAAAAGACTCAAGTGATAAGGGCTAGAAAAGCTAGAAAGTGCCCTGATAAGTACATTCACCATCAGTGAATTCAGTAAACTGAAAATGGACTGAGGCCAAGGTTAATGCTTCTTTGGATAAGCTATCAGCCTTAGTATTGTGTTTTCTGAATATGTGAACTAATTTTAGCTGGATGAAGTAAGGTTCCATATCACGGATACGTTGACACCAGCCATCAAGTGTAAGTAAAGTTAATGCTGATCTTCTATTGAACCAATTAATGATGGCTGTGGAGTCACCATGAATGTGCAGAGTGGGAAGGACCATGGATTTAGCACAATAAAGGAGAGTCCATAAAGCAAGTAGTTCGAATCTGGTGTTTGTACTCAGACCAACACCCAATTTGAAGCAAAAATAGTGGTCTTGGGTGATCAAAAGATGAACACCTATACCTCCAATTTGATTGGCTGAAGCCCCATCAAAGAAGATGTAGGTGCAATTATTGAAATAGTTTATTTAGTCAAACTTATTACTTTATTTTTTGCGTTGACTTAGCCACTTTCAATTCACTAACTCTAAAATAGCTAATAAGTGTTGGCTAATAATGGTGATGACCCTTGGTATTATGTTTCATTAGGTTGCAACATGGCAAACTTGTGAAACAAGATACCAAGAATCGTCACTATTATCAAAACCGTTTATTAGGTACAATTATCAAAATAGCGGAAGATGTAGGTATAATTATCAAAATAGTTTATTTAGTCAAACTTATTACCTTTATTTTTTGCGTTGACTTAGCCACTTTCAATTCACTAACTCTAAAATAGCTAATAAATGTTGGCTAATAATGGCAATGACTCATGGTATTATGTTTCGTGGGGTTGCAACATCGCAAACTAGTGAGGCATAATACCACGAGTCGTCACTGTTTCTTGGCTGAACACTTGTTATCTTTTGTGAGATATAGTTCATGTGGATAGATTTCTTGAACTCTATCCTCATGGACAGTTTTGTTTGACGATGATATTAACAAGTATATAGAAAAAAATTTAATATTTTAGAATGATCTTCAATGATCTAGGGGTTAGGTTCTGGTTTCTTGCTTATAACAAAACATGGCTAGGGTTCTCACTACTCTAAGCACCCCAACAAAGGTGGATTGTCTCCCATCTACCATATCATATTTGAATTTCTCTTGTGCCTTTTGGAGGTTTGATATTCACCCCTTCTACTTCCTAGTTCCCAAGGTTTAAGGATTTTGTCCCAATCCTTCTACTATATGTTTAACATCCCCGTGTGAAGACCTAGGTCTAAAGTTATACCTGATGGTTAGTTGGGATGAACCTCGTAAATTTTTGTATTTATGAAACCGCCAACACCTAAATGGAAACCCCTCATAGTCCGATTTCTAAATGATAGAAATATTTTTGTGCTCAATTTCAATATCCTCCTTTAGACCCTCATGGTTGTTTAGTCTAACCAAAATGCAAGAAAATTTCATATTGTCTAACTTTTTTAAATGGCATATCTGTCGCAACAAACTCCCCCACAATATTTCTAATGCCCCTAAAAACATCTAAAGACCAATAGTCAAAGGGAAAACCTTAAAGTCACACCCAAATTAGGGTGGTGTCTAACTTCTCTCTTTTCTTGTCAAACTAAGTTCTCCACATTTTCAGAGCCAATAGTGCCAAGCCTATACACCAATTTTGTTTGAGATCCCATTATGCATATTCGGCTTTCTTAAGATGCAAGATGAACAACCTTTGGAGAGAACCAGAACTTTGGGCACGCATCCTAGTTTGTCACCCCAATTTTCCTAACCCCAATCCTTGAGGGTTTTTGCATTGAATTGTCAACCTTAGACCCTTCCCGTAATGGTTGTCTCTGTTGTATTCTCCAACTTGTTAAGGTGTATAACTACCCCAACCATGAAATTGTTTGCTTTGCCTTGGTTTTTTAAAAGTTGCTACTTATTTCAACTTGTTTGTTCCCAATCTTTTCTCCTAGAACTAGTGTGTTTTTCAAGGTCCTGGATTTCATCAACAAAGGTATCCCTCATTCCATCTATTCCACCTGTTGGCAGTCAGCAACAACCCTCTCATTTTTTCTATTTTTCTAAAAAAAAAATGATCAGTTCTCTTCTATGATTTATTTTTAAAAATTATATAAGAGTTCCTTCAAAATATTCGATTCTGATGGTACTCTCAATTTAGAAGAGTTAAGAGTCATATTAGAAATTTATGAAATACTTTCATAAATTAGCAGCTGTCAATCTTGTAAATTTCATATATAATCATTTCTATCATTCTTAATTTATTTGATTATATACTGATTTATGAGATTCAAGGTATAGTATGATGATTAGTTTTTTCAGATTAAAATGAAATACATTTTGAACATCTTACAAATTTGGTTTTGATAAAGATATTTATTATCATAAGTTTTTCTAATTTTTATAATTAGGGTTGATCTATTAACTGGAATATTTTATATTAACCCTAAGTTTATATATAAATTGATCTTTTAATATCTTGTCATTGTTGTGTAAAAAGTATACATATGTCTCACGAAATAGCTAGAGTTCATTTATCTATATATCATTTCAAAATTTGCATTGTAATATAACCATAATAATTAAATTTTGATTTAGTATTAGTTTTTGTAAGCTTTTTATCCGATCCTATTTTTGCATTTGGTCATGGGTATTGGGATTTCATGAATCAATTACATGTATATATATGGTTTTGAATGATTTAATTTTTATATAGAGCTGATCTTGCTACTTAGTTGTAATTACGAAACCCTAGGAAACATTATGAATTATAATGACAACTTCACATCATCTGGTTCATGAGCATGATTGCCTTCCACGCATAATCCTTGTTTATTATTTGATAGTCATATTGATTGTATAGGATACAATTGTTTGAATTATTAACATCTGTTTATATGGATTTTAATGATAATAATATTTTCGAATCACTTCGTAAAGATTAAGATCGTATTGACATTTGGTTTTGGTTTTAATTTCATGACACCTATCAATTCAACTGACATTTGTTGGTTTAATGATGAAATCATGTCATTGGAATTCAATTTCAAAAATGACTAATAGCCATGTCCATTTATGACATTGTACGAAGCTATCATTCCAGTCTGTGTATTATCAATGCTTCGTTTTTGTATCATATGGTTATCGATCCCTGAATTGAATTATTTTAGATGTGGAAGTTGAGTTAGAATTCGAAGTATTAGCATAATGTTTTCCAAAGGATTTGGTTAGTTATGATTAGTTTATCCATTACTCAGTAGCACAAAACTGGCATTTGTTCTCATTATTTTGAGATTTATTTACCATGGCCAAATTAAGGGTTCTCGTTCCTGTCACATATGAATCAATTAGAGATTTGACATTTCACATAATGCCTTACACTTGGATCCCTATTCCTTCAATTTTCACAACTAAATTTGTTTCAAACCAAAACCAGAGTTGTAGTGAGGAGATAATGGCTCCTCTCAGGCAATTCGAGATTTCAAGGCCTGAGCTAGGGGAAACTGATGAGAAAGTGATTGCATTGTTCAAAAAGATAGCATGGAGTTCATTTTTTAGATGTTTCAGTGGTCATAATGTAGAAGTTACCAAACAATTCACTATGAGCTTGAAGGAGAATGTAGCTCAAATTGGGGGTTTTAAATTTATAATTGATGAAGATAAGATTGCAGAAGCAACAAATCTTCCTTAGACTGGAGAACATTGGTTTAAAGGAGGAAAGGTCGATAAGAAAAGGTGTAGGTCATTACTTTTACCCTTACCTGCCAATGCAAAGTTAAAGTTTGGGGTTTCAATTAAATTCTTAAAATGAGAATGGCGAGCGTCTTATGAAATATTAGTCAGGTATGTCTCTTGTGATGACTGTCTCTCTCATCTCCATTATTACCATCTGCGATTATTATTAGCGTTGAAGGGTTGTAAGCTCAATATTCCTTTTTACTTACTTAAAAGCTTGAAGAAAATGGCTTATTCAGTGCAAAGTACTATAGGAAAACCTGATAGGAGCTTCTTCCACCACGGTCTGATTAAAATTCTAATTCAGCATCAGTTATCCCTTAGCTATAGATCCTGGGATGAATTCTTGGTTGAAAATAATCTAGGGTCGACACAGTATTGGCCTAATCCTCCTCCCAAGACACAGAAAGCGTAAAGCTCCATTAAAATCCGAGATGGATGATATTCATAAAATCAAGACAAGGGATAGTAAGGTACAAGAAGTAAGTTCACCTATAGATACTCATATTAGTAATGATGGTATCAATAAGGTCAATCCCTTTTGATGATGAGACAAACATGGATCAATATCTATTTGTTAAATGTTTCAGCACATCTGTAAAGGTGGATGGTAAATTGATGAATGATGGCAAAATTGACTCTGTTACTCATGAATTCATCTCTGATTTATGCACTCCTAAAAAACCTTGTGATGATTCTACACGGAAGCTTGAACAGTTAGCACACGTTTGTTGTGATAGGAGAAGTTTTGAGCCAAAGGGTTTTGTGTCTGTTCATTCACAAAGATTCACTCGAAGCATGACTACAGCGCCTTCAGTCTCCATTCCTGTAAATATTTAGTAGAATACTCAGCCAATTGTTGTTCAAATCGAGGATGATGTTTCGTCTTTGATTCCTGAGACAACGCATATGAATAAACCTATTACCATAGTGGAGAATCTTGAAAAATCGTTGGCCAAAAACATTATTTATCCAATTAAGTTTGAAATAGCACCATCATGTATGGATGCTTGTGGGTATGGCCCAGAGCCATCATCTATGAGCATTCCATCACCAGTTCAGGATGTAAATAATCTTGATTCTTCTCAGTCTAATGATTCACTTCATGAACAGGATGAAGAAACCCTTCAATAGGTACTTGATTGAGTTTATGAAACCAAAATTGCAGAATTAAAAAATGAATTAAAAGAATGTCAAGCAGATACAGCCTTAAAAGATGAAGAAAATAAAACATTTAGGGAAGAATTACTAAATTGGGTTAATAGATGGAAGAATATGAACCTGAAGCAGAATCAATACAAGGAAGCCAAGACCTCAACAATAAGCACTAACCAGCACTTGATTGAGCAAGCAAATCGACAGAAGCTGACGATCATTAAGCTCAAAGCTAAAATTTCTGAAGCAAGAAGAGTAATCAGTTTACAAAACAGAACATGATGTCATTTCTCTTTTTGTTCTGCTGGTTTATTTCTCATTTTTGACAGGTAATAAATCTTTAATAAGCACACTTGCAAAATCATAGATTTTGTAGGCATGCTTTTAATTTGTTTTATTTTATTTTATTTTATGTTAACATGATTTTAATGAGAAATTTTATTTCGTATGTTACAGGTGTACATGGTATCGTTATGCTATAAAGAATATAGGTTGTTTTTGTTCATAGTTGGCATTTGTTGGTGCTTTAGAAGGATTGTTTGCTTAAGATGGCCACGATACAAGTTAGTTTGTTTGAGCATGAGATAATACAGGCTAGTCATTTAATTGACGGTTTTATCTCGTAGGATAAATGTTTATGCTAGATGTCTTTTGAAAGGAATTCGATACAGCTAAATAGGGATAGGATTCCTATTATCTTTATTATAGCATTTATTAAAAACTGAAATGAGTAACTAGTTTGGTTATATAATCTAGTAAGTTCGATGTAAAAAGGGTCGATGGAGTATCAGAAGAAAGACTTAATTGAAATATCATTTCAGTTCTAGTTTTTATCTCTTTACTGGAGTTTTTCCTTCAGAGAAGGAGTGTGACTTAAGTTCTTAAACTGGTATCACTGTTCGGTACTATTTTTGAACACTTTATATATATATATATATATTTCAATATATCATCTTCTAGTTATACTTTGTTATGATTGTATTCATTATCTGAGATAATACTCTGTTAACACAATATTATTGTTTGAATGAGTATGTTACTATATTTGATTGATCAATATTTTTATTGAAAATTAGAATCTTATTAATATACATATTTATGTTTATTTTGATTTCATTTGTATTTTACAATGTTTTCATTATAAATATCATCTTTTATTCGAATATGTAGTATTGATTATTGATTGTTAATTAATAGAATGTTACAGATAAGTTTAAAGGAGTTGTCTATTTTAATTTTCTGTTATTGTGAATATATAATAGAGTGGTTTAATGTTAATGATTTAAATATTTTCATTTAAATCATAATTATTTATCTCTCTATTTTACTTGAAATATTAATTAATAATTAATCTAGTATTTAAGTTGCTCTTAGCTGAGATAGAGTAATTAGTTAAATTTAGTCTTGATATAGTTTATTTTTAATTTATATTTAACGGTTGTTAAATAGGATTATATTAATTATGTAATGTTTATAATAGTCTTTGAATTAGAATATTTGAAGCAAAATCCTCAAAAAGTTGAAGACTTTCATTAAGAAAGCATTTTAGGTCTTAGAAAACTAATTCTAGGGTTTATTTAAATAATAATTAGATTAGGACCATAATAATTCTAGGGTATAAGGACCATAACCTGCGAGGTGTTTCCATATTAAACACACCGAGAGCTGCTCTTAGCAACTTGTGTGGGATTAATCTCCTTAGTTGGCCTAGGTCAAAAAATTAGGCCAACAAATGGTGCTAGAAGGAGGGCCTGTTGATGATTAATGGCAGGTAGAACTAATGATAAAACTTCAACCAGTCAACAACCTCCATTACAATATGAATTCAGCAGATCAGTGTTCATAGAAACTGTTAGGAGCATCCTTGAGTGTGATCATATCACATCCCCATTTACTCTTGAACAGAGTACTCAAAATTTAGAGGAATCACGTCATATTCTTACAAGAGCATATGTTAATCAACTTGGTGTAACCCCAATAGATTATGGTCTACCTAGACAACAAAAACGTAATCCACAATTGAATATAGTTACTCAATATTTAATAGAAGCTGATAGTACTCCAAGTTATCAAGTTAGAAGTCATCAGAGAGAAACTACTCGAATAAATAATGCTAGAAGATTGACTTCAGTAGGTGGTTTTGATCAACCACCCTCTCCTCCAGAATCACCACATGATAGTCCAAGGTCATCTAATTCAGGGATTTCTTTAGATTCTGAAGAAATTCCTATGGCTGGAAACATACCTGTAGGAGGAGGAGGTAATCCTCCACCTAATCCACAACTTCCTTGGTTGAGAACAGCTGTTGTAGCTGTACCTGGTATACAACATCCTCTGCCCAAATATTCAGATAAACTTCTTCCGAATTTTAACCTAGATAACAAAGAACCTGTAGAGGTGCATGTAGATAAATTCATGTTAGCTGTTCAAACCATGAATGTTCAGCATGAAGATGTGGTTTGTCGGTTTTTCCCTTTAACTTTTGAGGGAAAAGCCTCTACTTGGTACTTTTCGTTAGTTCAAGGATCAATCACAAATTGGGCTGAATTCAATAAAGCTTTCTTAGATAAATTTGGGGAGGATAAAACACCTGCTCTTTTAGCCCTTGAGTTATCTCGGATTAAAATGGAACCTAAAGAAAGAATTGAAGATTTTAATTAGAGGTTTCTTACACTAAAAAATAAAATTCATGTTTCTTCTCAACCACCTAAAGACATAATCATAGAGAAATATACTTCAGCTTTACCAAAATATCCTAGGATGTTCATTAAGAGAGGTGGTAAAACAACTCTGGTAGAAACTTTTAAGGAAGCCATTAAAGTTGAGAAGGATTCTATGTCCCATGAACCAGATAAAAGTGGGAAAGTTGATACCTTTCCTCATAGGAAAATTGAAAGACCTAATTTAGAAAAGGATACGGCATTTGATGTAGAACAGTTGCAGAATGCTATTCGGGCATTAACCAATGAAGTTGTAGGATTAAAAAAAACTAATTCTGAAGCTTCCTCCTCTTGAGGATATTTCAGAAATCAGTTTAGATAGAATTCTAATACTAATAATAAAACAAGTACACCGCCTGATATAGCAGTAAATGAAGAAATTTTTAATACTATTTGAGCTATCTTATCCTTATCTGAAACTCCCTCAAATCAAGAAATGGCTGAAAATGAAGAAGAAGAGGAATCAGAAAATGATGAAGAATTGGAAGAACCTCAACAAGTTAATGGTCATTTCTGGGACAATCTTGTAAAATATTATGAAGGTAAAAGTCCTCCTTCAGGACAACATGCCTATAATACTCATAGTAGAACACTCGCAAACACTCCTAGAGCTTAATCAAGTTCTACCCCAAGTAATGATAACAATAATTCACAACCTAATAAACAATCTCAATCTAGCAAACAGACTCAATCTACGAGGATTGCTCAGCCTATTCAAAATGCTGCAAAGTTGGATTTACAATATGACATAATTGAATATTTAAAGAAGACATGTGCAAAAATCAGTATGTATGATCTTCTTCAAATTTACCCAATGCCTAATAATCATATTATAAATCCTGCCATGAGTTCAATAATTCCTAATGCTAAACAAAGTGTTGCTGCTAACAATTCTAATAATGATTTAACATCAACTGATAAAGGAAAGTCAGCAGCTGATAAAACCTCGCTAATAGGGAAGAATTCAAAATCAACAACTCCTCTATTCCTACTTACCTTTGATATTTTTAATAGGAATGTTCATAATTGCATGGTTGATTCCAAAGCATCTTCCAATGTAATGCCTTTATCTGTATGCAAAAGGCTGAATGGAAAATATGTTCCATCAAATTCACAAATAACTCAATTGGATAGGAAAAATGTGAGGGTTGTAGGAGAGATGAAAGATGTTTTAGTTAGGATTTCCTGTAACCCTTCAGTTTTTCAAATCATAGACATTGTGGTTGCAGATATTCCTGATGCGTATGGGTTGTTTTTTAACAGAGATTGGTCTGAACAATTGAATGGATTATTTGCTACAGACTGGTCAACTTTATGGTTACCTAAGAATGGAAAGTAAAATCAAATTAGGATAAAAAGGGAAAGATATATGAAACATACTGTGATAGAATTACATGATCCTAGTGAACCAGTTTTATTTTCAGACGCCATTATGGGGAATTACATGTATGAACTAGGATTTAGTAATTTTAAATCTGAAAATTCTGTTTTTTCTGAAAATAAACAGTAATCAGAAATTCTTAATGTGACAAATATTTCTCATGACTCTTCATTCAAGGAAATTATAAATGATGTAGATAATCATAATATTGTAAATATTATAGAAAGTAAAGTAGTTGTTAATAGTTCTACTTGGACTTTATATTTCGATGGGGCGAAGTCTAAAGAAGGAGCAGGCGCTGGTTTCCTACTAATAGACCCTCAAGGAAATAAAACATGTATAGCTTGTAGGCTGGAATTTAATTGTACAAACAATACTGTGGAATATGAAGCTTTAATACAGGGTTCGAAAAGAAGGATTGATTTGGATATCAAAGTGTTAATTGCATATGGTGATTCTGAAATCATCGTCAGACAGGTCCATAATTCTATTCATTGCCTTTCTGAACATTTGCAGAATTATCAACGAGAGGTATGGAATCTTATTTCACATTTTGATGCATTTAACATAGTTTCAGTTTCAAGAGTTCAAAACCAAGAGGCAGATTTAATAGCGAATGTAGCATCAAAATTAATCCCATCAGAAAATTTTACACCAAATTTCTTTTCAGTTGAATTGATTTTTAGGCCTTCTATACCAGATAATATCTTTAACTGGCGTGTGTTTGATAATGATGTGTAGGTGCTGAATTTTCTAACAAATGATGATACCTTTAAAGATTCAGCTATTGATGAAGTTACACATGACGAAAATCTGCGGGATTTTTCGGTAATAAATGATTTTTGTTCAGTTGAAAAAGCTTTTGAGAAGCTAAAACCAATTCCTAATTCAGTTTTGAGATTATAAAAGTTCTTTGATCTTCAAGATAAATTTAGATCTGTTCCTAACTGTAAAACCAATAGCTCTCATAAATTTAGGAACGGAACTAAATCCTCAAACTGTAAATCTAGGAATAGATTGCACTCCCGCAGAAAAAACCGCATTCATAAAATTGTTTAAAGAATTTAAGGATGTCTTTGCATGAACATATGATGATTTAAAAACCTTGAATCCATAAGTCATGCAACACATAATTCCAATTAAACAAGAGTCAAAACCTTTTCAACAAAAACTAAGGAAATATCATTCGTCATTAGAACCAACAATTAAGAAGGAACTAAATAAACTTCTAGCTGCTAGGATTATTTTTCCTATTTGGCATACTCAGTGGATAGCCAACCTAGTTCTAATTAGGAACAAAAATGGTGATATTAGATTATGTGTTGATTTTAGAAATCTTAATAAGTCTTTCGAAAAGGATAATCACCCAGTTCCTCCCATGGAACAAATTCTTCAAAAAGTTTATGGGTCTGAGATACTGTCACTTCTTAATGGTTTCTCAGGATACAACCAAATATTGGTTTCCCCAGATGATCAATTGAAAACAGCTTTTAGAACTCCATGGGGAACATATGCTTACAGAAAGATTCCCTTTGGGTTAATCAATGCCGGGGCAACTTTTCAAAGGGCAATGGATATTGCTTTTACAGGATTAATTAATCATTCAGTAGTTGTCTATTTAGATGATGTTACTGCATATTCTAAATGTCGACATGATCATATTAATCATCTTTGAACGATGTAGAAAATTTGGACTATCCTTAAATCCTAAGAAAACAATATTTGTTGTTTCAGAAGGTATTTTATTAGGTTGCGTGGTTTCAAAACATGGGATCATCATTGATCCTGAACGAACCAAAGCTATTTCAAAAATAGCGTACCCTTCTAGCAAGAAAGCAATGCAATCATTTCTTGGTAAAATAAATTTTGTAAGAAGATTCATCCCCAGTTTTTCTGAAATCATCGTCCTTTACAAAAAATGATTAAGAAGGATGCTATTTTTAATTGGGGACAAACTAAAAAAGAATCATTTCAGAAAATTTTAGAAGCTCCTAGTCTTTTGAGCCCATATTTTAACAAAGATTTCATATTGTATATTTTCGCTTCTGATATATCATATACAACAATTTTAACTCAACTAAATCAGCAAAATAATGAAGTGCCAATTTCTTTTATGAGTTCAAATTTTAAAGGTGTTGAATTTAATTACCATGAAGTTGATAAGCAAGATTTTGTTGTTTTCAAAGCTGTCAAACACTTTCGTCCATATTTATTGAAATCTACAACGAAAGTGATAGTTCCTTATCCTTCAGTCAGAAATTTGCTAGTGCAAAAAGATTTAAGTGAAAAAAGGGCACCATGGATGACAGCTCTTCAAGAGTATGACTTGGAAATTAAACCTTCAACGGTAGTAAAGGGTCAAGGATTATGTAAACTTGTTGCTGAAGCAGCTCATCTACCTAATAATAATTTTTAAGCTATCATTGATGAAGTTTTACTTACGAGGAAAATTTACTTCTATCCTCCACCATAGGATTCTTGGTATATAGATATAAGAACACTTCTGCAAACAGGAACTGCTCTTGATTACTTGGAACCAAGGAAAAGGAGAGCACTTAGACTGAAATCTGATCCTTATTTATTAATTGATAACATCCTTTTTAGGAGAAATTCAGACGGAGTTTTGCTTCGATGTCTAGATAAAGATGAAACAGAAATGATTTTGAAAGAATTACATTTTGGACCAGCAAATGGTCATTTTGGTGGAGAAACTACGGCACATAAGGTTCTTAGGGATGGCTATTATTGGCCTACTTTATTTCAAGATTCCTATGCTTTTGTTAGAAAGTGTTAGGAATGTCAACTTGCTGCAGGAAGTGTTAAGAAGCATGCTTTCCCTTTACAACTTGTTTCAGTAGAAATACCTTTTCAGCAATGGGGTATTGATATAGTAGGACCAATAAACCCTCCCTCTTCTATGCAACACAAGTATATAATAACTGCAACTGATTATTTTACTCGTTGGGCAGAAGATGCACCTTTGAGGGTTGTAAACACCAATCAAGTTATATTATCTTTAGATCTTTTATCATAACGAGATTTGGTGTTCCTTGTATTATTTTTAGATCCTTGTCTTGGATAATGCTTCATATTTTTCATCAGTTGAGTTAACTCAATTTGCCTTAGAGAAGGGAATAAGAGTTAGGTATTCAGCTAACTATCATCCTCATGGAAATGGTTTAGCTGAATCAACAAACAAAAATTTAATGAAAATTCTCAAAAGAACTATTTCAACTTACCATTGTGATTGGCATATAGAATTATTTAATGCCCTTTGGGCAGACAGGGTAACTCCTAGAGCTGCAATAGGTAACTCACCCTTCCTTTTGGTTTATGGAACTGAGGCTATTTTACCACCGAATTTATTTTTACCTTCATTACAGTTAGCTCAATCTGTTCAAGATGAAGATTGTCCAGCGATGGAGAAAAGGATTAACACTTTATTAAAACTTGAGGAAGAAAGAGATAGGTCAAAGCAACATTTTACAAAACATCAACAAATTGTGAAGTCTTGGTTTGATCAATCCTCAAGTACTAATTGAGAATTTCAGGTGGGAGATTTAGTTTTAAAATGGGATAAAATTCATGAGGAAAAAGGAGATCATACTAAGTTTCAAAAACTTTGGTTAGGTCCCTTTGTTATTGCTAAAAAAATAGGTCCAAGTACCTTTCATTTACAAACCCTAGAAGGTTAGTTCGAAACATTCCTAGTGAATGGACTGATTTTAAAAAAATATTTTTGCTGATTTTTCAGACCCTAAAAATGTATATAATTATGTATATGAGCTTTTTTTCTATCTGTAAATAATTATATTTCAAATTTTTTTTATGTATATATTTTTATCATAAAATTGTTAATATTTTGTACAATCTTTTATTTAATAAAGGATTATGATAAATTCATGATACTTATGTACATTTCAAACATCATTCTACTCTTGAAACTAGTTTTTGATTTTCTTAATCAAGTATTAATATATTGATCATTTGTATTAAGGATTATCAAATTTCTGTATATATGTTTTAAAATAATCAGTCACTAATGTACATGTGTCAATGGATAGGATAAGTGTAAATAAATAAGTCTTGTGTTTTGAAAACCAGTGTGTTCATTAGTTTAAAATTATGGTATTAGACTAAATCTTTTAATTGGTTCAGAATGATCAAAGTTTCTTAAGTCTATTAAGAACCTATCATTATTTGTAAATATTAGTAAGTGTTATTCAGATTATTCCTCACTCTTCTATTTTCTTATAATAGTTGGAATAGCTAATTAATGTCTTTTTCGAAACTTGTACTTTGAAAAATTCTTATGGATCTCTATCATCAGTCATTGTTTTTAAAATTATTTACAATCTGAAATTTTTTTAGAATCTGTTCCATTCAATAAAATACTAAAATGAGAGACAAAAGGTCTTAGTAATAAGTCGATCTGATTAGAATCATAAATATCACTGGCATGACATTATTAGGAAACTTATAATGGCTCTTGGTCGTAAGGTCAAGAGATAGGGGGTCTCATCACGAGCCAGCTGATTCATTTTCTGGTGATATTAGTGACTGACATTACCATTTGGTCACCATGATAGGTAATGATCTCTTATTTTATAAAATTTCAAATTTCAAATTGAATAAAGTAAAACATAATTTTGATTGAAGAATAGGAGGTCTCATCACGAGCCGGCCTAATCATGATCATCAGTGCTATTTAGGATAACTTCATTTTTTATCATCAAGGTGATGGCTCTTGGTTAAAAGATCAAGAGACAAGATGTCTCATCACGAGCCGACTTGCTTATTCTAGGTAGTTCTCATGAATGATACTATCACATCGGGTTATTATGCCTAGATAGTAGTCTTCAGTCAAAGTTATTGTTTCAATTCTAGTTTAAAAAATAAGAAGAAGAAGAAGAATAGAGAAAAAGGAAAGAAAATTGTTATATCCATGGAACAGATTCTAGAAATTTTTTAGAGAAGTAGATTTCTATGCCTTATACTGATGGTACAGATTATCTTTACTATAAAGTACTTTGTTTCGATTAGGAGATTAAGAAGTTATCTTTTACAAGAGATGGGATATTCTTGAATTTTACTTACGAATATTAATCAAAATAATGGTTTTTACTTAGACAGAGAATTTTTTATTGTTTTTAAATAGGTTTTAAGATTTTGTTTATATTATCATTTAAAAACTATATGAGCAGAGATAATTGGTTCGCCCAGGTCGTCGCCATTTGTTGGCAGTCAACAACAACCCTCTCATTTTTTCTATTTTGCCAAAAAAAATGATCAGTTCTCTTCTATGATTTATTTTAAAAAATTATATAAGAGTGCCTTCAAAATCTTCGATTCTGAAGGTACTCTCAATTTTGAAGAGTTAAGGGTCATATTAGAAATTTATGAAATACTTTCATAAATTAGTAGCTGTCAATCTTGTAAATTTTATATATAATCAATTTTTGTCATTATTAATTCATCTGATTATATACTGATTTATGAGATTCAAGGTATAGTATGCTGATTAGTTTTTTCAGATTAAAATGAAATACATTTTGAACATCTTACAAATTTGGTTTTGATAAAGATATTTATTATCATAAGTTTTTGTAATTTTTTTAATTAGGGTTGATCTATTAACTGGAATATTTTATATTAACCCTAAGTTTATATATAACTTGATCTTTTAATATCTTGTCATTGTTGTGTAAAAAGTATACATATGTCTCACGAAATAGATAGAGTTCATTTATATATATATATCATTTCAAAATTTTCATTGTAATATAATCATAATAAATAAATTTTGATTTAGTATTAGTTTTTATAAGCTTTTCATCCGATCCTATTTTTGCATTTGGTCATGGGTATTGGGATTTCATGAATCAATTACACGTATATATATGGTTTTGAATGATTTAATTTTTATATAGAGCTAATTTTGCTACTTAGTTGTAATTACGAAACCCTAGGAAACATTATGAATTATAATGACGACTTCACATCATCTGGTTCATGAGCATGATTGCCTTCCACGCATAATCCTTGTTTATTATTTGATAGTCATATTGATGGTACAGGATATGATTGTTTGAATTATTAACATCTGTTTATATGGATTTTAATGATAATAATATTTTTGAATCACTTCGTAAATATTAAGATCGTATTGACATTTGTTTTTGGTTTTAGTTTCATGACACCTATCAATTCAATTGACATTTGTTGGTTTAATGATGAAATCGTGTCATTGGAATTCAATTTCATAAATGACTGGTAGCCATTTCCATTTATGACATTGTACGAAGCTATCATTCCAGTCTGTCTCTTATCAATGCTTCGTTTTTGTATCATATGGTTATCGATCCCTGAATTGAATTATTTTAGATGTGGAAGTTCAGTTAGAATTCGAAGTATTAACATAATGTTTTCTGAAGGATTTGGTTAGTTATGATTATTTTATCCATTACTCATAGCACAAAACGCTGGCATTTGTTCTCATTATTTCGAGATTTAGTTACCATGGCCAAATTTAGGGTTCTCATTCCTGTCACGTATGAATCAATTAGAGATTTGACATTTCACATAATGTCTTGCACTTGGATCCCTATTCCTTCAATTTTCACAACTACATTCTTTTGAAACCAAAACCAAAGTTGAAGTGGGGAGATAATGGCTCCTCTTAGCCGATTTGAGATTTCAGGGCCTGAGCGGGTGGAAGCTGATGAGAAAGTCACTACATTGTTCGAAAAGATAGGATGGGGTTCATTTTCTAGATGTTTCAATGGTCATAATGCAGAAATTACCAAACAATTTTCTATAATCTTGAATGAGAATGTAGCTCAAATTGGGGGTTTTAAATTTATAATTGATGAAGATAAGATTGCAGAAGCAACAAAGCTTCCTCAGACTGGAGAATGTTGGTTTAAAGGAGGAAAGGTCGATAAGAAAAGGTGCAGGTCATTACTTTTACACTTACCCACCAATGCAAAGTTAAAGGTTGGGGTTTCAGTTAAATTCTTAAAACCAGAATGGCGAGTGTCTTATGAAATCTTAGTTAGGTATGTCTCTTGTGATGGTCGTCTCTCTCATCTCCATTATTACCATCTGTGATTATTATTAGCATTGAAGGGTTGTAAGCACAATCTTCCTTTTTACTTACTTCAAAGCTTGAAGAAAATGGCACATTCAGTGCAAAGTACTATAGGCAACCCTAATAGGAGCTTGTTCCACCACGGTCTGATTAAAATTCTAATTCAGCATCAGTTATCCCTTAGCTGTATATCCTGGGATGAATTCTTGGTTGAAAATAATCTAGGGTCGACACATTATTGGCCTAATCCTTCTCCCAAAACTTGCAGAAAGCGTAAAGCTCCATTAAAATTTGAGATGGATGATATTCATAAAACCGGGACAAGGGATAGTAAGGTACAGGAAGCAATTTCACCTGTAGATACTCATATCAGTAATGATGGTATCAATAAGGTCAATCCCTTTGATGATGAAACAAATATGGATCAATATTTATTTGTTAAACGTTTCAGCACATCTGTAAATGTGGATGGTAAAATTATGAATGATGGCAAAATTGACTCTGTTACTCATGAATTCATCTCTGATTTATGCACTCCTAAAAAACCTTGTGATGATTCTACATGAAAGATTGAACAGTTAGCACAAGTTTGTTGTGACAGGATAAGTTTTGAGCCAAAGGGTTTTGTGTTTGTTCATTCACGAAGATTCACTCAAAGCATGACTACATTGCCTTCAGTCTCCATTCCTTTAAATATTCAGCAGAATACTCAGCCAATTGTTGTTCAACTCGAGGATGATGTTTCGTCTTTGATTCCTAAGACAACGTATATGAATAAACATATTACCATAGTGGAGAATCTTGAAAAATCGTTGCCCAAAAACATTATTGATCCAAGTAATTTTGAAATAGCACCATCATGTATGGATGCTTGTGTGTCTGGCCCTGAGCCATCATGTATGAGCATTCCATCACCAGTTCAGGATGTAAATAATCTTGATTATTCTCAGTCTAATGATTCACTTCGTGATCAGGATGAAGAAACCCTTCAACAGGTACTTGATCGAGTTTATGAAACCAAAATCGCAGAATTAAAAAACGAATTAAAGAATGTCAAGCAGATGCAGCCTTAAAAGATGAAGAAAATAAAACATTCAAGGCAGAATTACTAAATTGGGTTAATAGATGGAAGAATATGAACCTGAAGAAGAATCGATACAAGGAAGCCCAGAACTCAACAATAAACACTAACCAGCACTTGATTGAGCAAGTAAATCGACAGAAGCTAACGATCATTAAGCTCAAAGCTAAACTTTCTGAAGCAAGAAGAGTAATCAGTTTACAAAACAGAACATGATGTCATTTCTCTTTTTGTTCTGCTGGTTTATTTCTCTTTTTTGACAGGTAATAAATCTTTAATAAGCACACCTACAAAATCGTAGATTTTGCAGGCATGCTTTTAATTTGTTTTATTTTATTTTATTTTTTGTTAACATGATTTTAATGAGAAATTTTATGTCGTATGTTACAGGTGTACATGGTATCGTTATGCTATAAATAATATATGTTGTTTTTGTTCACAATTGGCATTTGTTGGTGCTTCTGGAAGGATTAGTTGCTCAAGATGGTCACGTTACAAGTTAGTTCGTTTGAGCACGAGATAATACAGGCTAGTCATTTAATTGACAGTTTTATCTCATAGGATAAATGTTTATGCCAGATGTCTTTTGAAAGGAATTCGATACAACTAAATAGGGATAGGATTCCTATTGTCTTTATTATATCATTTATTAAAAACTGAAATGAGTAACTAGTTTGGTTATATAAACTAGTAAGTTTGATGTAAAAAGGGTCGATGGAGTATCAAAAGAAAGACTTAATTGAAATATCATTTCAGTTCTAGTTTTTATCTCTTTACTGGAGTTTTGCCTTTGAAGAAGGAGTGTGACTTAAGTTCTTAAACTGGTATCACTGTTCGGTACTATTTTTGAACACTTTATATATATATATATATATATATATATATATCATATTTTAGTTATACTTTGGTACAATTATACTTTGTTATGATTGTATTCATTATCTGAGATAATACTCTGTTAACACAATATTACTATTTGAATGAGTATGTTACTATATTTGATTGATCAATATTTTTATTGAAAATTAGAACCTTAATAATATATATATTTATGTTTATTTTGATTTCATTTGTATTTTACAATGTTTTCATTATAAATATCATCTTTTATTCGAATATTTAGTATTGATTATTGATTGTTAATTAATAGAACATTACAGAGAAGTTTAAAGTAGTTGTCTATTTTAATTTTCTGTTATTGTGAATATATAACAGAGTGGTTTAAAGTTAATGATTTAAATATTTTCATTTAAATCATAATTATTTATCTCTCTGTTTACTTGAAATATTAATTAATAATTAATCTAGTATTTAAGTTGCTCTCAACTGAGATAGAATAATTAGTTAAATTTAGTCTTAATATAGTTTATTTTTAATTTATATTTAACGGTTGTTAAATAGGATTAGATTAATTCTGTAATATTTATAATAGTCTTTGAATTAGAATATTTGAAGTAAAATCCTCAAAATGTTAAATACTTTCATTAAGAAAGCATTTTAGGTCTTAGAAAACTAATACTAGTGTTTATTTAAATAATAATTAGATTAGGATAAATTTTTACTGAATTTTAAATTCTCCTTAAGACAAAAATTCAGTTGGTAGCAGGACCATAACCTATGAGTTTTTTCCATATTAAACACACCGGGGACTTCTCTAAGCAACTTGTGTGGGCCAAATCTCCTTAGTTGGCCTAGGTCAAAAAATCAGGCCAACACCACTATCCTAAGTTTATAATTTTCTTAAGTCCATGGCACTCATTAACTAACTCTTCTAAGGCCAGAAGTCAAAGCTCTGGTTCCGCATGTTAAGGAACGGAATGACCAATTGGGGTGCTTATGGTAAACCCCAACCCTAGTTATTGGGAAATGGGTTTATGAGTTTGAGGTGCCACCGCAGCTTGCCAAAGTGAGCGGTTGATGGTATCAAATTATATAGCATAGGGTCCCCTCCCCCTTAAGGCAAGTCAATATTGGACAGCCGATTTTTGAGATCGACAAAAAGGAGAAAACATCACAGCGTGCACAAAAAACCCTTGTCACAGGATGCCCAAAAACCATTGTCACATAGGCTCCGTACATGGAGCAAAGAAGGGCAAGCTTCAGCCCAGACTCTGATGATGTAATGAGGGCCTTAATCAAAGTTTTGAGCACATGGCTATGAAGGATGAAGCTGAGCTTCGTGTACGACTATTAAACCATTAAGTAAAATTTCAATTAAAATTTTAATTTTAAAGGTGATCCATGAAAACACAATACAATTTAACGGCCAGTGATCAACCTATATACCGTGCAAGAGTCAAATCAATAAAATTTGTTCGAGAGTATGGGATGGACCAGGATAGACCAAGGCTGCACTCTGTTTTGAGATGTGGCCATCATCATTACAGGAAAGCTAGCCTAGAGCGCACTTGAAGCACACTTTTTAGTCTCATGTGCATAGGGTAATGCTTACCCGTTGAGCCATGAGCTCTAAATCCAAAACTGGAACTCCAAAACGTGAACTCTGTGCTCCAAATTTGTACCGTTGGCTCCAATTCTCAAGCGTGAGCTCAAATTATCAACGGTGAGCTCCAATTCTCAACCCTAACCTCCAATTATCAACCGTGAGCTCCAATTCTCAACCCTGTGCTCCACCAAACCTACTCCCAAATTCACTAAAGCCTCCAAATTGAACTAAACTGTCCACAACGAGTCGCAACAATGTCCAAATACACTTGTCATTTTTTATTATATATTATTATATATTATATGTATTTTATTTTTATTATATATTATTTTATATTAATGTATTTTATTTTTATTATATTTTATTTTATATTATATAAATTGCCATAATAGTATTAGGATATTTTTATTATATCCTAACTTGAATAAATAACCTTCACATTAATGAGGGAAGAACCATCTACATAACGACACATCCCTATCTTGGATAAATGAAAATATAGCTTTGAGGGATGATTGAAAAGTTGAGCATTGTTGGAATATATTAAACCCACTCACAACTTAGGATAAAATAATTAATCATTATTTGATTAATTATTCACCCACTAGCTTAATTAGGTGGCACCTTAAAGTCAATGCATGCCATGTATATCCTAGGAATGAGTTATTTCTGATTCTGGGTTCATCTAGAATTAGTATGCAGGACCTTATAGCAGATTTTGCTTTTTTCTGTTTTTTCTGCTTTTTCTGCTTTTTCTGCTTTATCTTGCTTTTCTATGGATAAGATAAAAGCTAGTCAACTAGGAAACTGGGTGCTTTTGTTTCCAACCCATCCTCCATTAGTTTTTCTCCATTTTCTAGGATTAGCATGTTACTTCCATCTCCTTGACAACTCACTCATGCTTTTTCCAACTCGTGAGGTCCTTGATAGATTTAGCAAGTGCTTTATCCACCTATGGGGGTTTGCTATATTTTGGTAAGTCAGCCTTTTTGAGCTTTATGAGTTGTTTCCATACAATTCGACTTCCCCATGAGGGATGTACTATTTATGTACTCTATTATTCATAATTATTCAATGGAAGGATACACACCAATATTCATCTCTTCATTCATGTGATTCAGTCTCTTTTCTTCTCTCTTATTTTCCTGTGTATGCTTGTGAGAATTCTTAGTAGCAAGATCTATTTCCTGTGCTTCTTTTTAGCATCATTGCACATAGCATTGATCTATTATTTCTACAAGCATGTGAGCATGTGAGCATGGTGATGATGATAATGATCATGATGTTGATGATGATGATTATGATTATGATGTTCATGTCAATGATGACAATGATGACGATGTTGTTGATGATGATGATGATGTTGATGATGTTGTTGATGATGATGATGATGTTGATGACGACGATGACAATGATGATGATGACGATTATG
>LPNX010467012.1:209145-214145 GCA_001517045.1 Pseudotsuga menziesii | reverse complement strand
AATATGAAGTGGTTCTTCTTTAAAGTGAGGTCACTTTTCCTCAATATCTCTAAAAGCGGTACCATCTGAAGGCATTTGGATAACATCATCTTGACTTCTGTTCTTGGCATGGTAATCCATAAATTGCGATATGTTTTTGCACCTGAATAGTCATTGCAAACGTGGAATGATGGAAATATACCGAAGAACCTTATGAGGTACCTTTTTTGTTACTTTATCTGTACGATATCTACTTACATGACATTCTAGACATTCTGTTGCAAATTCATGCTGATTATAATATATAACATGGTCATTGGGGCATGCATGAATTGCTTCATAATTCATTCCAATATCTTTGATGATGGAAGATAAATCTCGATATGTGCGAGGTAAAATATTTGATGGTGGTAACAAAAATTCGGCCTACAAAAAAAAAAAATTGTTAATGTAATAAATAAATAATATTAATGAAACACACTTCATCCGTATGATGATCAATACTGAGTTAACAATACAATTATTAGAGGAATACAAATAAACTTTATCATGATCATACAATTATTAGATACCTTAGCATACATGTGATTGCAATGTTTGAAAGACCATTCATAACCTTCAAGTTCATTATCAACAATATAGTAGAGAGACAATTTGTTTTGGATCCTTCATAAAGGGGTTCATATGCCTTATCAAGAAGAGGTATATCATGAACATCATTAAAGTCATCATAATTTTCATTATCAACATCATCGTCATCCATTCTAACATTAAATGAATCATGGATCAATGTATTTGTACCATCATCTTCAATTACATCATCGGCATGATCATCTTGTTCAATATGATCATTCACTTGTTCTCCATTAAACATACGCGCTCCATGATCCTGATCCTGAACTTGTTTTGAAAGCACTTCCTCTAGATGACATGCTATAGGGTGTCTTTCCTTTAATATAAATACATGGAAACATCAATGGATTTACATTAATATATGAAAAAAAAATAATACATACAATTACAAAAAAAAAAAAATATAATAATGTTTATAATGCTAAACCTACAAATGGACGATATTCATTCCCCCCCTCAGCGTGTACATGTTCCCTGCAATGTTTTGTGGCTGTTGAGATCAATATTCTTCTCCTCTTAAATCCCCTGCATTGAATACATGGACAATAGCATTTTCCACCACCCCTTCGTTTCACTGCATCCCATAGTCTAGCAAGCAATTGTCGGTTGTCTTCGTTTGGATCCGGAATATTTAATCTATTTGACATTTTGTCATAAACTTCGTTAATGAATATAACTGGTTGTCTTAAAAAATCAAGTTCCATGCATCAACCACGCATCAAGGTTTTGTCAAATGGAGAGAAGTCAAAAAATAAAAAAATTCCTGGCAAACTGTCTATCGATGAAAAAAAAATTCCCACAACCGCCCGTTGAAGAATAAAACAATTCCTGAAAACGTCCGTCGAGGAACAAATAATTTTCACAATCGTCCGTCGCTTCTACAACAAACATGTCAAAATGTTTAAAACAATTTATATTGATAATGGACATGCGTCAGATATTCGACACCTTGAACATAGTTATCGTTGAAAGTATGGGACCATAAAATTTAAAATCATGTAAACCTTAATTTTTTTTATAAAAAAAAATTATACTGCCCGTTGGATATCCGACACTTAGGGGTCGGATAGCCGACATTTTTGGGTTCACATACCTCAAATATCTGACACAAAAGAGTCACATATCCAACACTACAAGAGTCAGAAATATGATTCCCGAGTGTTGTGGAAATAGAACCCAGTGATAGAACAATTTTACTCACAGCAATTATCAATTGAACATGTAAAATCACTCATAAAAGAGACTGAATATGGAGTTGAACACTAAACTGTATTAACTCAGTGTACAATAGCCAACCCTGTAACATAATAGGTTGCTGCATTAAATAATTACATAATGGATTCGAATGCATGAGGAGCAATTCGAATCTAGTCAAAAGCAGGCTTACTAAAATTAAGCAAATCCCCCATAGGTGCAAAAAGTTGTTTCCAAATCAGTCATGGAGCTCATGAATTGGAAAAAGAACTTAGGAAAGCTAAAGAGTGATGGAATGACAACTCATACATGCTTTCCATAAGAGAAAAGAGTGGAGGATGTGGAGGACAAAAAACTAGTTCACCTCACCTAGTCAAACTTTCCCAATTGCCTTAAAGCACTGAAAAAGCAGGCAATAAAGCAGAAAAAGCAGAAAGGTGCCTAGGAGGATAGGAATAAAGTAGAATTGATTCCTTAAGGTTTCCCAAGTGCTACATGAGTCAAAATAGGCAGGTTTGACCACTATGGATAGGTAGATGACAACTTGCATAAGGTGGGACACATGAAACTAGGCAAATAAGACAAAAATGATTAATTTAATGTCTAAGGTAGCAAACTGTGGGTTGATTATTCTAACACTCCCCCTTAAGCCTGAATTATGAGTAATATATCAGAAAATTATAGGGCCTAGCAATAATTCTTAGTCACCCTTTACATACTGCATGTCCATACAACCAAGGAAAGAGGCAAAAACCACATGGGAAAATCCTCCCTTAAACATGGACTGTAAAACAAAATTTGGAAATCTTGTCTTCACTCATGCTTCATAGCATGATCAGAAATCCCCAGCAGTGATTTGAGATTGCTGAAGGTCTTCTCACAAAATGCTTTGGTGAAGATATCAGCTACTTGTTCTAAAGATGAACAAAAGAGTAGGTGAATGGTGCCATCATGCACAAGCTCTCTGATGTAGTGCATATGGATCTCAATGTGTTTGCTTCTCTGCTTCTGAACTAGATCATTGCAGATTCGAATGGTCCTTTGGTTATCACAGTATATGGTAGTTGATTACTCTGATTCGAACCCACACTCTCCAAGTAACCCCTGCAACCATAAACATTGAGTTGTTGCATTTACAACTCCTCTGTATTCTACTTCTGTAGATGAGAGTGCAATGGCACTCTGTTTCTTGCTTGACCAGATGATTGGCCCTTCTGCAAGCATGAACACATATCCTGATGTGGACTTTTTGTCTGTGCTATCACCTTCCCAATCACTATCAGTAAATCCAATCAAATCAAGATCAGATTTTTCTTTATAGAAGATCCCATGTGTCCTTGTTCCCTGAACAAAGTTAAGGATCCTTTTGGCTGCTTTCCAATGGATCTCATGAGGCTGATCCATGTATCTAGAAGCCACACTTACTGCATAAGAAATATCAGGTCTAGTATGTGTAAGATACAACAAACATCCAATCAATTGCCTATACAGTGTATTGTTTACCATAGGTGAAGAATCAGCTTCTTCCAGCTTCACTCCTGAAAGGAAAGGAGTCTTTCTTGGTTTGCAGTCCTTCATTCTAAATTTGTTCAGCAAATACAAGGCATACTTGGTCTGGTGCACCTTGATTCCAGCTTTGTTTTGAGCAATCTCAAGCCCCAAGAATTGGCTTAAGAGCCCCAAATCTGTCATGGAGAAGGCTTGGTTCATTGCACCCTTCAAGGAAGCAATCTCATCCTTTGAGCTTCCTGTAATGAGAAGGTCATCAACATATAACACAATGATCATTAATGAACCATTAATTAACTTCAAATAGACATTTGGATCTAATTTTCACTGAACAAAATTCAGTGATAGCAAGAAGCTATCAATCTTAGCATACCAAGCCCTGGGGGCTTGCTTTAGCCCATACAATGACTTTCTCAACCTGCACACAAGAGATGGGTTAGTAGAAAATCCTTGAGGCTACTGCATGTATATCTCTTCAGTGAGATCTCCATTCAGGAAGGCACACTTTACATCCATGTGATGTACCTCCCATTGCTTTGAGGCTACAATGGCTAAGGCTAGCCTGATGGAGTCCATCTTTGCCACTAGTGCAAAGGTCTCATTGTAATCTATGCCATGAACCTGTGAGTAGCCCTTGGATACCAATCTGGACTTGTAATTTAGAGGTGAACCATCAGCAGCAAATTTGGTCTTGTAGACCCACTTACATTGAACTAACTTCCTCCCTGGGGGAAGATCCACTAGCTCCCATGTGTTGCTCTTCTGGAGTGAGCTGAAATCTTCCTTCATGGATGCTTGCCATCTTGGATCTCCTGCTGCTTCTTCATATGTTTGAGGATCTGATTCCACCATTAGATAGCATTTCTCAGAAAACATAGGATCCTTCATGCACAGACCAACCTCAAATTGAGATCTAGTCCTCCTAGGGTCATTGGGATTCCCTGCTAGATCTCCTGCTGCATGAAGAGTCTTGGCTGCCCATTTTGGCCTTGTAGGGATGTTAGGATCTGCAATAAACTCATCACTATCAGACATATTAGAATCAGCATGTTCAACAATCCCTTCACTTACTTTCAGAGGCTCTGGTGGTGAAGAGGCTTCTCCAACTTCCACTGTTGCTAGGGGTTCTTCTTGAAACTGAACACACCCTTCAATGAAGGATTTGTTTGTGTTCAAATTGATTACATTGTACCCTTTTGAATCTTCAGAGTACCCAAGAAATAGACACTCTTGGCTTTGGGGCTGCAAATCCTTTCTCTTTTCTGTTGGAATTCTAGCCCAAGCCCTTGAGCCAAAAATCCTAAAATGGGTCACATCTAACTTGTGCCCACTCCATGCTTCGAAAGGAGTCATACCATCAAGTTGTTTATGAGGCACCCTATTCTAGATATAGGCTGCATAGTTTATAGCTTCGGCCCAGTACTTTGGTGGAAAATTTTTGGCCTCCATCATGCATGTTGCCATCTCCTTCAGTGATCTGTTCTTCCTCTCAGCAACACCATTTTGTTGTGGTGTGTAAGGGATAGAATGCTGCATCTGAATACCTGCATCTGCACAATAATTAATAAAATTAGACTTGACATACTCACCACCATTGTCAGATCTGAGGACCTTGAGTTTCCTCCCATACTGGTTTTCAACCAAAGCCTTAAATACTTTGAAGAGGCCAAAAACTTCAAACTTGT
>LPNX010467012.1:133418-209045 GCA_001517045.1 Pseudotsuga menziesii | reverse complement strand
AGCAATACCTAGAAAAGTCATCTATGAAATTCAATGCATATTTGGCCTGAATCATGGACATATGAGGGAATGGGACAGCAACATCACTGTGGATCAACTCAAGGGGTGCAGAGGTTCTCTCATGACTAGCTCTCTCAAATTTATGCTCTGGGTGTTTTCTTAGGATACAACCTTGGCAGACTCCTTTGGAAAATTTTATCTTGGGCAACCCTATGACCATCTCTTTTTCATGAAGATCAGAAAGATACTTGTAATTTAGGTGGCCAAATATTTCATGCCAAATCTTGCTTGCCTCATTAGCATGAATCAAAAGAGCAGAGGGGTTTGAGTAGGGTAGGAAGTGTGAGAACATGTATACCTTCGAAGTATGATTTGCAACTCCTTTTGCAATGACTTTACCACTTGAGATCTCTGTGATCTCAACTTCATCAGGGGAGAATATGACCTTCTTTGGAGACCCAGTGTGAGTCATCTGGTACACTGATAAGAGGCTGGAGGCAAGACTAGGCAAATACAACACATTGCTGAACTGACCATGATCAAGATCAATCCTCCCTTTGCCCAAACTTTCAGTGAGAGAGTCATCTCCCAGTACTATAGATGGTCCTTTCGACATGTCAAGTGAGGAGAATGCCTCCTTGGTCGAAACCATGTGTCTAGAAGCTCCAGAATCAATGATGAAGCTAGGTGAGTTTGATGTGCCAGCAACCAATGCATGAACTCTCTCTCTGTCTTCTGAACTTGATCCTCCTTCTCTCTTCTTTGAGTTGTCTGGAAGGGAGATGCCATTCTTCTCCAGGAGTTGGGTCAGCATGTCTATTTTCTCCTTCATACAAGAGCCTTCAGTTTGATTACCCTTATTGCAGTATGCACACTTGATCATTTCTCCTTTATTCTTCTTCTTCTAGTAGTTCTTCTTGGAACCTTGTGGCTCCTCTGGAGACTTGTTCTTGTCTCTCTTTTGCTCAGGTGGCTTTTTAGCTTTCCTTTTGCTTTTTGAATCCACCCTCGAATCTCCAGCAACTAGAGCTTGGTCTTTGGATGGTTTGATGGTGCCCATCATCACCAGCTTGTCCTATTCTTGTGTGAGAGATTCCATGAAATCTGCAAGGCTAGGCATCTTCCAGGTTCGATCTGTCAACTTTGTGGCATAGAAGGTCGAAACAAACACTGAATAGTCAGGGCCAAGATTCGAGATTATGGCCAAGACCAGCTGATCATCCTTCTTTTCGATCCCACATTGTTTTAGCTGCAAAACAAGTGCTTTGAACTTGGATAAATAGAGTTGCAGGGATTCAAAGCTATTGGGACTCAGGGAGATCAGTTCATTTTCGATTTGATGTCCCCTCATATCATCTGTCTTTCCAAAAATATCAGTAAGCTTCTCCCATACTTCATTCGGTGATGTCAATCCATCAAGATGGAAAAAGAAGTCTCTAGAAATACTCAAACACAAGAGACCATAGGCCTCATACCTCCTGTTGTGCCATTTTATCTTCTCTGCAGCTGCATTGGGCTATGATTTTATTGCCATAGTCACCCTGTAGAGGCCTTTCACTCTCAACAATATCTCTGTCTCTGCTTTCCATTCAAATAAGTTGAAGGGAGTCAAGATGATCTTCTGAGATTGATCCATAGCTTAGAAATTTGTCTCGGCTGTCAGTAGAAGGCTCCCAGTCACTGATGTCGAACCTACAAAACAATTTTGAAGGAGAGAAATCGATCTAAAATGGATTTGATACCATGTGGAAATAGAACCCAGTGATAGAACAATTTTACTCACAGCAATTATCAATTGAACATGCAAAATCACTCACAAAAGAGACTGAATATGGAGCTGAACACTAAACTATATTAACTCAGTGTACAATAGCCAACCCTATAACATAATAGGTTTTTGTATTAAATAATTACATAATGGATTCGAATGCATGAGGAGCAATTTGAATCTAGTCAAAAGCAGGCTTACTAAAATTAAGCAAATCCCCCATAGGTGCAAAAAGTTGTTTCCAAATCAGTCATGGAGCTCACGAATTGGAAAAATCACTTAGGAAATATAAAGAGTGATGGAATGACAACTCATACATGCTTTCCATAAGAGAAAAGAGTGGAGGATGTGGAGGACAAAAAACTAGCTTACCTCACCTAGTCAAACTTTCCCAATTTCCTTAAAGCACTAAAACAGCAGGCAATAAAGAAGAAAAAGTAGAAGGGCACCTAGGAGGCCAGGAATAAAGTAGAATTGATTCCTTGAGGTTTCCCAAGTGCTACATGAGTCAAAATAGGAAATTTTGACCACTATGGATAGGTAGATGACAACTTGCATAAGGTGGGACACATGAAACTAGGCAAATAAGAAAAAAATGATTAATTTAATGTCTAAGGTAGCAAACTATGGGTTGATTATTCTAACAAGTGTCGGATATTCAATGGCACTATAAATATTTTGTTATCGGCATTCTGTTGATTGATTGTTTGTCTGACACATCCATGCGAAATGTCGGATGACGTCGGATTCTGACGTCGAAATTCGAGTTCAAATCCTATTGTGGGGTTTTACTGCTGCCATTGGTTCTCATTCTATCTCTGAGGAAGTTGTAGGGTTTTATCCTTTATATTTTACCCAAGGAAAATTCTTTGTGTCTCTTGTCTCTTATGATTTTTGCTATGCATGTTATTCTCTTAGATAAGATCCTAGATCATATTGCTTAAATGATAAAAATCTAACATGGTATCAGAGCTAACCTAAGAATAAGACACCATGCAACTGTAGAATTCAGGGATTATTACTTTTTGGGTCTCTCTCCACAATACATCAGCAAAAGGAGGCTAGGCTGACTCTCCATTGAAGGGCACATCTTTCTATCGAAGCAGAATTTGATTGCGATCATTTTTAGTTTTTGGTGAGGGAAATTAGGGCTTTTTATAGAAGAAGAATTTTTGACTCGGCCCAGAATAGGATTTCTCTTCTCATCAAAATCAAAATTTAGAGACCAAGGTTGAGATTTTTGGTTGGGTAAAACTTTAGGAAATTCAAACCCTAATTGACCCCGAACCTGAAAAAACCATAAAATATGAAAACAGGAAGTTTTGGTACATTTTCTATATCTCGATATTGGAGAAGTCTCAGGAGCCGAAACGTTCACAGGCCAAATAAGAATTCCTAATGTACAATGTGTAAAATTTTCAGCCTCATATTTGCGATATTCTAGGAGATACGATTCCTCCAATATAGGGTTCCAACCTCTCCTAGGATTAATCCCTAAAACAGACACCTAGGGAGAATTGCTATATCTCGGGCTACAAAGGTCCAAATGAAATTTTTCAAGATGTTCTAGAAATTTAACAAACTTTAATTTAAGTGGTAAAATTTTCAGACCCTGAGGATGAACCAGTGACATGTGGTAATCCGTACAAGTGCGCTATGTTGAACAGTCCTGAAATAAGTCACCGTGGGAAAACTCTCATAAGTCCCAATTGGTGAAACCAATTCTAGTAAAACCTATGGTGTTGGAAAGAGGATAGGAAAGTTAACCCAGTATGAAATATCAGACAAAGAAGAGTAGTACTTGTAGAGATACCGTAGAAATAGTATCAGGAATTTCTGCAGAAGAAATTGGTAAACTAGGGCTTCCTATTCCAAGAGCTTTGCTCCATTGTTTTCAGAAAAGGAGTACATTGGACAGCTCACCTTGAAGAGGTATATCTTTCTATCCAATCAGATCTGAAAGATTCCAATTTTTGAAAATTAGGGTTTCTCTGACAAACTCTAGATCAGCCAGCCCCGGAACTAGGACAGACACCTCAAATTGGTAAGATCTAATATTTTTCTATCTACCTTTGAGGTTCTCATTCAAAATGAATAATCACACCAGATTGATGAAAATCTTGGTGAGGCTGACAACTTCCAATCATAGAAGTATAGGATCTCACTAGTTCTTCAAGGAAATGAATTGAACACCTACATAAGTAGAGAGGTTCCAATTCCAAAGGGATATGAGGCTAAAATCCTTACACAAGAATAAATTGGTGAAGGATAAGAAGATCATTGTTGATTCAATCAAGGATCACACTATACCACAAGTGTATTCCCTAAAGACACCGAAAGAGATGTTTGATTCCTTGACCAAGCTATTTGAAGGGAAGAACATAAATCAGAAAATGACTTTGAGAAGACAGTTGAAGAATGTGAAGATCCAGAATGCAGAGACCATACAGTCATACTTTACAAGGGTCTCTCTATTAATTTGTCATAGTGGTCTAGGAACTGAAAACACAGTCTCACAAAGAATACAGACAAATATGCATAAAATTAGCAAAATGGTGCTGCAATGGAAGTAGAAGCTCTGCATAATCAAATGAAAGAATCATGATACAATACAATAATCATGCCAGATGCATGAATTCCAAGACAATTCAAATTCCCAAGGAGTTCGTTCGAATTGAATGAGTGAGTCTAGCTTAACTGAATGTAAGCCATAGTAAACACTCAAGTTAACCATTGATCAAAACCCTAATTGACTCAATTGAGTCCTAACTGAAGTCGGAGTGCAATAAATGATTGATTCTAACTAAAAGTAGCTCAGACACATGTCACTGCAAGCCAACCAATAAGTGGTAGTGCATCAATGACTCCAATGAACCTCGATGAGGTTAACTGAAGTGTAACTGACCATCAGAAGTGGTTGGAGGTGCCCCTGTTGACTCCAGTTCATTAAATAATTATTAAATAATCAATTTAATGAAGGGAGTAACCTTCACTACTCTGTTTAACTAATTGTAACCATTAGTTAGCAATAAAGTGCATTTATGACACTCAGATCACCCCCGTAGTGCTCCAGTTAGCCTCCCCGAATGAAGGAGAAGGCTAAGTTTTCCTCCTTGACTGAAGGTAGGCGTGGGTGTGCTTATGTTGATGGCACATAGTGCTCCTTTGATGCCAATTAAGTTAATAAAACTTAGGGTAGTGGTTTAACTAGGCCAAATTGACCAAAATGAGTGTGTATGGTGGTAAATGTCTCCAACACCCCCCCTTAAGCTATACTCAAGAGAAGTAGAAAAAATAAAGTGCATAAGAATGCTAGGGCCCTAGAAACAAAGGCCATAAGTCACCCTGTACAATAATGAAACTTAAACAATGCTCGAAACAAACTAAGTGAGGAAAAGAGGGAAACCCTCCCCCCCCACCTCAAGTTGAACACTAAAAGTAGTTGGATCAACCTGATGAACTCACCCCGAATAGTGAACGGAGGTAAGTGAACTTCTTTTTTGAAAATCTCTTGATGAAGATGTTTGCGATCTTCTTATCAGTCGGGCAGTATTGCAGAATGATGGTCCTGTCATGCACTAGCTCCCTGATATAGTGCATGCGTATCTCTACATGCTTGGTCCTCTGCCTGGTAACTGGATCTGTGGATATCTTAATAGCACTTTGATTGTCACAAAATAGGACAGTGGACAAAGTACTACCAAGATATAACTTGGAAAGAATGCCTTGCAACCAAACAGCTTGGATGGAAGCATTCACCGCTCCTCGATACTCGGCCTCTGCTGAAGACAATGCTATGGTGGCCTGATTTTTTCTAGACCAGCAAATGGGGCCACCACAAAACATGAATACATATCTGGAAGTTGACTTCCAATCAATAGAATCACCCTCCCAATCCGAATATGTGTATCCAACCAGCTCTAGCTCGGAGTCTGCAACATAGTGAATGTCGTAGGTCCTAGTTCCCTGAATGTATTGGAGGATCCTCTTGGCTGCATTCCAATGAATATCATGGGGCTGTTGCACGTATCTTGATATAGAAATCATGGCATAACAGACATCAGGATGAGAATGATTCAAGTACAACAATCTACCAATCAGCTGTCGATAAATAGTGCAGTCCATGGGAGGTGTGCTTTTTCCTTCTTCAAGGCTGATCCCTGAAAGGAAAGGGAATGGGGAAGCTCTACATTCAGCCATGTTAAACTTGAATAACAGGTCTGATATGTATTTGTATTGAGTGACCATTATCCCATCATAATTTTGCTCAATTTCGAGCCCCAAAAATTGTTTTAAGAGCCCCAAATCACTCATTTCAAATTGTGGAGAGTAGTTTAAGATGACTGAAATAGAAGCAACTATGCTACCTGTGATCAGTAAGTCATCAACATATAAAAAAATAATAATCAAATGACCATCATACTATTGTATAAACACATTTGGATCTGATCTACACCTTAGGAATTTTTTTGAGAGAAGGAAGGCATCCATCTTGGAATACCACTCTCTTCGGGTCTGTTTTAACCCGTATACTGACTTCTTGCTTGCAAACCAAAGATGGATCATAAATGTAGCCCTCATTATTCTTCATGTATATCTCCTCATGAATATCTCCATGTAGAAATGCTGACTTAACATCCATATGATGCACTTCCTAGTGCTTAGATGCTGAAATTGCCAAAACTAGGCGGATGGAGTCAATTTTTGCAACCAGTGCAAAAGTCTCATGGTAGTCCACACCTTGGACCTAGGAGAAACATTTTTCCACCAGCCTTGACTTATATTTGGAGGTGCTACAATATACAGCAACCTTAGTCTGAAACACCCACTTTCATTGAACCAATTTCCTTTCCGGAGGAAGAGAAATTAGCTCCCAATAGTGTTTTTTTGAAGAGAATTCATCTCTTCATCCATGGCAACTTGCCATCTTGGATCCTTTCGAGCATGGTAGTAGGACTTTGGGTTTGAACTTATCATCAAATAAAAATATTTAGACAACAAATAATCAGGACAAGAGAGTGTAATACCTGCTCTTTGGAAATCAGACCAGGTTCTCCTTAGATCATCTAGATTTCCAATGTTATCTCCTGCGGAGGAGAGTGTCTGTCGGGCCCATGTTGGGAGAAGATTCTGTACTTAAGGTTCTGATTCAGAATCTAATTTTTTCTGTACACTAATATCATAAATAAAAGGATCCAAATCAGGGTCATCACCCCCAATTTTATTATCCAAATATTCAGTAGAATAAGAAGGAAATTCAACAGTTTTCTCCTTCACTAGTTCCACCTCATGAAGAGGCTCATCGAACTTGACACTCCTTTCGATGATGATCTGTTTTGTTTTGATATCCAGCAGCTTGAAACATTTTGATTCATTAGGATACCTAGTAAATAGACATTCTATGCTTTGCGGTTACAAATCCCTCCTTTTATCAAGTGGAATTCGGGCCCATGCAATCGACCCAAACACCCGCAGATTTGACACATCCAGCTTGTGTCTGAAGTACGCTTCGAAAGGGGTCTTCCCTTTCACATATGAGTGTGGAATTATGCTCTAAATATATGCTACAGCATGCATGGATTTAGCCCACAAATTTTCAGCCAACTTGTTTGATTCCAACATACAGGTGGTCATCTCCTTGAGAGCGATTTTTCCTCTCTACTACACCGTTCTACTGGGGAGTGTAGGGAACTACATGTTGGACCTGAATACCACTTTGGGAGCATATGTGAAGCAACTCATTACTGAAATACTCCCTACCATTATCAGATCTTAAGGTCTTGATCTTTTGGCTAGATGCATTCTCAAGCAAGGCCTTCAATTCAATGAATTTTTCACAGACTTCAGACTTGTTTTTGATAAAGAAGACCCATGTGTACCTGGAAAAATCATCAATAAAAGTCAAAAAATACCTTGATCCATTCATGGATGTGATAGGCATGGGATCACTGATATCAGAATGTATTAGTCCCAAGATGCATGATGCTTGGCTTGCCTTCCCCCGATCGAACTTATGCTTAGGGTGATTTCCAACAACACAGCCCTTGCAAATTCCATTGGTAGCTTTGATGACCAGGAGGCCTTCAACCATGGAATTTTTCTACAATCGTTGCAAGTATTTGAACTTCATATGGTCAAACCTCTCATGCCATAGTCTACTAACTTCATTTCCACGAGTTAGCAATGTGGTTTGCTTTGCATCCACCACAAAGTGAGAGAACGCATAGGCTTTTGCATGATGGTTTGCAAGGCCTTTCGCTACAAGTTTCCCGGATGCAAGTTCTATGATATCTACATCATCCAGGTTGAACGAGACTCTCTGGGGAATTCCCATATGTGTCATTTGATAAACACTTAGGAGGTTTGATGCCAGAGATGGTACATACAGAACATTTGAAAAATAGCCATTCTCAAGATCTACAATACCTTTTCCTTCGGATGTGATGGTGGAGTCATCTCCCATGTGGATGGGAATGGATTTTTTGGTCTCCAAAAATGAGAAGGATTCTCTTTGAACCATCATGTGGTTTGAAGCTCCAGAATCTATCAAGAGTGCTTTGGACTTCGAAGTGCTTGCCATGAGGGCATGACCTCTTTCATGATGTGGTTCCTGATCTTGCTGATATCTCCTCCAAAAGCTTTCCAGAACATTGATATGATTTTTCTCAAGGAGAGAGGTAGCTTCATCAAGTTCCTTTTTCATGCAGGTATGTTCAAGGTGGAAGCCCTTCCCGCAGTATGAACACTTGACTTTTTCCTTTCCATGATGCCCTTTTCCTTTGTTCTTCTTTGAGCCGGAAGACTCTTCATGCTGCTGGTTTTCAACTGTAGGATTAGGAGCTTCGAATTTGGTTTTTGGGTTCTTTTGCTGCTTTCCTTTACCCTTCATATATTTGGGCCATGAGACATGGAGGGCTTGATCACGGGAGGATCTGATGATCCCCATCTGGACAAGCTTATCATGTTCACTTGTTAGGGACTCAATGAAGGCATTGAGTGAAGGCATCTTCCATCCAGGGGTTGTGAGCTTCCCCGCACGAAATGTAGAAACAAAAACTGAATAATCAGCTCCAATTTTGGAGAGTATGGTGAGGATGATTTGATCATCCTCCTTCTCCACTTTACATTACTTCAACAGTAAGACAGTGTGCTTGAACTTTGTGAAAAGGTCATTTAAGGTCTCGAAATTGGAAGGCTAGAGAGACATCAACTCATTCTCAAGATGGTATACTCTCAAATCATCCTACTTTCCATACAGGGTTTCCAATTTGTCCCAAATTTGCTTTGGAGTCTTCAATCTCGAGAGATGGAAAAGAAGATCCTGGGAAACAAAGAGTTACAAGAATTTGAATGCTTCATCTTTCTTGTTCAAGAATCTAGCTTTGTTTGTCACAGAAGTAGGCTCTTCTTCAGTGTCCATAGTGACCCTATAGAGTCCTTTGGCATGTAGCTGGATCTCCATGTCTCATTTCCATGAGTGGAAATTGAATGGAGTCAAGAGTTCTACGAAAGAAGCCATCTGAAACTGCTAGAGAGAATGCTTTCACTTGTTAAAAACCTGAAAATCACAACAAAAGGGGCACCATAAGGTTGGACGGCCTGCACATTTTAGGCTTTCATCACACCCAGCATAGTCAATCAAGCAAGCTTGATCAACAATTTCCTTACTTGGGGTATTAAGTGGTAAGCCTTGGCTTCTGGTGCAATGCTGGAATTTTAAGCTTTTGCTCAATTTTTCATGTAAGATCTGTCAGAAACCTTGTTTTTGAGAGATATGAGCTTCATCTCGCCATGAGCTCTGATACCATATTAATTTGTCACAGTGGTCTAGGAACTGAAAACATAGTCTCATAAAGAATACAGACAAATATGCATAAAATTTCCAAAATGGTGCTGCAATGGAAGTAGCAGCTCTATATAATCAAATGAAAGAATAATGATACAGAACAATAATCATGCCAGATGCATGAATTCCAAGACAATTTGAATTCCCAAGGAGGTCATTCGAATTGAATAAGTGAGTCTAGCTTAACTGAATGTAATCCACAGTAAACACTCAAGTTAACCACTGATCAAAACCCTAATTGACTCAACTAATTCCAAACTGAAGTCGGAGTGCAATAAATGACTGAGTCTAACTGAAAGTAGCTCAAACACATGTCACTGTAATCCAACCAACAAGTGGTAGTGCATCAAGGACTCCAATGAACCTCGATGAGGTTAACTGAAGTGTAACTGACCATCTGAAGTGGTTGGAGGCGCCCCTATTTACTCCAGTTCATTAAATAATCATTAAATAATCAATTTAATGAAGGGAGGCACCTTCGCTACTCTGTTTAACTGATTGTAACCATCAGTTAGAAATAAAGTGCATTTATGACACTCAGATCACCCCTGGAGTGCTCCAGTTAGCCTCCCCGAATGAAGGAGAAGGCTAAGCTAGCCTCCTTGACTGAAGGTAGGCATGGGTGTGCTCATGCTGATGTCATACAATGCTACTCTAATGCCAATTAAGTCAATAAAACTTAGGATAGTGGCTTAACTAGGCCAGATTGACCAAAATGAGTGTGTATGGTGGTAAATGTCTACAACACTCTCAAATCAAAGAACAACTTGAAGCAGTAGAAGAAGAAGTGGAGAATGCAGAAGTTGTGATAACCACCTTGAATGGCCTCCTAGGATCATGGGATTCATTCATTTGCGGAATGTGTTCCAGAAGGAAATGATTACTTTCAACAGACTCCGGGAAGAGCACACACAAGAAGAAGCTCAACCCATAATAAGAGAAAAGAAGATGGGAGCAACTGAAGATCAAGCTCTCACCATCTAAAGAAGATCCCTCAAGCGATGAGGAATACGAGGACTCAACTATTGAAGAAACTCTTATCCATCTTAGCATTTGGATAAGAAATGATGTTTTTATGAATGAAGAAGATGATGAAGCTGAAAGAAGGAGTCTACCCATGAAACAAATAAAGATAAGTATTCAATTGTCATTTCATGATATTATTTTGTTATGCACTTGTTTGTATTCAATTGATGTGTTATGCATGATAGAATGTTTGCATTAATGACAGTATATTAATAATATGCATGTGATGGGTAAGTAACTCATGGTGATATACAACTCTACATTTATACTTATATAGAATGAAACCTCTTTGTTGACATATTGGATTAGTGCACAATCTCAATGTTGTCTTGGTAGAGATGGAAGGCATCTAAAAAAGTTTCTGTGAGATATGGATGAATGTTTTATTGGCTAAAATAGTTGCATGATTATATATTTATGCATAAGAGTTTACCATTATTAATATGCATTATGAAATGTTTTTAATCATACAACTGGTGCATTTGACTTGTAGGAAAGATCACGTACAATCGCCTACAAGAAAAGAAGGATGAGACTTGTTCTGAAGAACAAGTGATGACAATTCAAGAAAGAATCCAACATGAAGAATAATATGAGGATACTTTCAAAGAAGAGATCTCATACACAATGCAGTTATGTAACACTGTTGAGCGACATCATTGATGAAGAACCTTCCATCTATAAAGAAGAAGCCAAGAAGAAAGGGAAGGAGAGTACCAATTCAAGAAGAATGATGTCTAGAATGCAGCATCAAGAACTGAAGGGAAGTCTGTAGTATCTTCCATATGGATCTACAAGATCCATCATGCAATAAATGGAAACATCATGGGATACAAGGCAAGATTTGTAGAACGAGGCTTCTCGTGGGAAGAAGGCATAAACTACGAAGAAACATTTGCAGCCACTAGAAATACTAATGACAGGCATAATCATGTGTGCAAATGAAAGAAGGCCTTGTATGAGCTCAGAAGGCACCCACGAGATAACACATACATGAGGAGCCTGAAGATCACCTAGAGTGATGAAGATCTTAACCTTTGCTACAAGGTTGAAGATGAAAGCCTATAGAGGATGACAAGCTCATAGATGGGTGCGAGAATAACTTTTGAAAAAGTTCAAGATAGAGGATCTTGGTATCCAGTGATTCTAAATGGATACATAGAATATTAGTAACAGAGGAAGCTACCTATCACTCCAATACATAATGTTTCAATGCATAGAGTACGAAATACAGAGGGAGAAAGATGCTTTGCTTCATAGGGAGTGACTGTAGAAGATCCTGAGGTTCCACATGGTACGACAAGATGGACAGATTACTGACGACTCTAGGATTTACTGAGAGTAAATCGGATTCCAACCTTTGCTTCAAGGTTGAAGGTGGAAGACCACTGATGCTCCTGTTATATGTCAATGACTTGTTCCTAACAAAAAAGAGGAACTCATTAAAGTTGCAAGAAGGATACTTGCTGTCGAGTTCGAGATGAAGGACTTGGATATGATGCACTACTTTCTAGGCATGGAGGTGTGGCAGAATCTCTCTGGGACAAGGTAAGTATGCAGTAGAGATCCTGAAGAGGTTTAGGATGATGGATTTCAAGGACATGACCACACCTATAGCATCGAAACTGAAGCTATTGAGTGATGCTTCATCAGAATCGATTGATGCTATGATGTATCATTAGATGATTGGGTCCTTGATTTACGTGATGAATACAAGACCGGATATTTTCTTTGCTATGAACACATTGAACCAGTTCCTGACATATCCAAGACATGTTCACTTGATTGCTGCAAAGAATATTCTAAGTTACCTGAAGGGTACAGTTGATTATGGGCTCAAGTATGAGGTGAATCCAAAGATTAACCTGGAAGGTTATGTGGATTCAAATTGGGTAGGCAGTCCCATTGATAGGAAGAGCACTTTAGGGTGCTGCTTTAGTATGGGATCAGGTATGATCTCATGTTTTAGTAGGAAGAAATCTTGTGTGGCACTGAGTACAGCCGAAGCAGAGTATGTTGCAGCTTGTTTGGCTAGCTATGAGGTAGTGTAGCTTAGGAAGCTACTATATGATTTGCTTAATCTCCAATTGGATGCTACTTGCATATATTGCAACAATCATATTTGTGTGAAGTTGTCAGAGAACCCAGTGTTCCATGACAAGTCGAAGCATATCGAGATCAAATATCACTATATCAGGGATATGGTGCAGAGAGGAGCAGTGAAGCTCCAGTATGTTGCGATGGAAGAAGAGATAGCCGATGTGTTGACCAAGCCATTAGCTAGAGTGAAGTTTGAGTACTTGAAGGAGAAGCTTGGTGTTCTCTAGTTCGAGGTTCCATCCAAAGGGAAGTGATGAGTCCATGAGCCTTTCTGACATGGTTGATGTGTTCATCCCATGGTTAGATATAAGTTTTGATCCATTTTGATGTGACTGCGGGATGTGTTCATCCCACATGATCAGATATAAGTGCAGATCCATTTTGATGTGACTGCGTGATGTGTTCATCCCACATGATCAAATATAAGTGCAGAGCCATTATGATGTGACTGTAGGATGTGTTCATCCCACATGATCAGATATAAGTATAGAGCCATTCTGATGTGATTGCAGGATGTGTTCATCCCACATGATCAGATATAAGTGCAGATCCATTTTGATGTGACTGCAGGATGTGTTCATCCCACATGATCAGATATAAGTGCAGAGCTTTTCTTACATGGTTGATGTGTTCGTCCCATGGTAAGATATAAGTGCTGAGCCTTTCTGACATGGTCGATGTGTTCATCCCATGGTCAGATATAAGTGTTGAGCCTTTTTGACATGGTTGATGTGTTCATCCCATGGTTAGATGTGAGTGTTGAGCCCTTCTTACATGGTTGATGTGTTCATCCCATGGTAAGATATAAGTGATGAGCCCTTCTTACATGGTTGATGTGTTCATCCCATGGTAAGATATAAGTGTTGAGTCTTTCTGACATGATGGATGTGTTCATCTCATGGTCAAATGTGAGTGTTGGGCCTTTCTGACATGGTTGATGTGTTCATCCTATGGTCAGATGTGAGTGATGGGTGTGCCTTTCTGACATGGTGGTGGAAGTGTTCCTCCCATGGTCATATATAAGTGATGGGAGGGCCTTTCTGACTGGGTCATATGTAAGTGTTGAAGAAGATGAAGACCTACCTGGAGGCTAGGCCTACAACCAGCATGAAAAAGGGTTGGCTCTGTAGAACTTCCTATGATGAGTAGAATTAAGATAGTGCCAGTGATGATCTAGCAGTGATGATTCAGATCAAGTGATGATCCAGACTTGATGATGATCCAGTGATGATCCAGATCCAGTGATGAAGATGACTTGATGACGATCCAAGTGATATAGATAAGAAGACTTGTGCTGAAAAATTGTGTCAAGAGAATACCTTCCTAGTTAAGATGGAGTGTTGATGTATTTGTAACTTCGGAATGTATTCACTTGTATATCTTATGTATTGTGACCCAATTTTTATTATGGGAAGTATATACAATGTAATTGAGTCATTTCATGCCCCAATGTTCCGATCGGGAGATTCAATAATGTAAACAAGTCATGTAAAGTCATTGAGGCTAACCCTCCATTGTAAGTCAAGGCAATAGTCCCCACAATTGAGTCAAGGTTAACCCTCCTTATTGATCAAAGGGAAAAGTCCCCACATTTGTGGGGCACTAGGGTATTAGACTCTCCTATAGAAGTTGGCCCTGGTAAGTAATTTTTAAGTGAGGCCAACTTGTTGGAGTGGATATTAAGTGAACGAAACAATATAAATAGAGAGTGAGCCTCTCTATTTATCACACACACACTCACTCAACTGGGGTGCATGAGTGAGAGAGGAGAAACTCTCTCAAGTGAGAGAGAGAGAACTGTTGTTGGACATCATCTTTTCTATCTTTGGGTTTTATTGTTACCATTGGTGCTCATTCTATCCTTGAGGAAGTTGCGGGGTTTTCTCCTTTATGGTTTCCCCGAGGAAAATTATTTGTGTCTCTTGTCTCTTGTGATTTTTGTTGTGCATGTTATTCTCTTAGATAAGATCCTAGATCATATTTCTTAAATGATAAAAATCTAACAAAAATAATTGAAGATAATAGAAAGTTATAAGGTTCATATGTTTTTCTCTTTCTTAATATTAAAATAGTCATTTCTATTATAATATATAATACATAATTTTATGAGTATAAAATAATTAAAGGCGATAGTTTGTAATTTGGTAGTAATGGAAAGTTGTAAAGCTTTAATATCTTTCTTAATATCAAAGTGGTTATTCTATTAATAAAAAAATATATTATTGAAAAATACAAATTCTCCAATTTTTTCTTGTTGTGATCAGATTTGCTGCCAAGCCCTTATGGTTCTGCTACGATCGGATCTGAGTCACGGCCTAGACCGAATCATGGGTGTCACTAGTGGTAGTGCGTTGTTGCCCCTTTCCATTGAAGATGCTATGATTTTCGAAGAATACTCTCTGGACAAAGTATGAAATATGGCTCCGCCCCAATCCCAAATTTTGTGAAGAAGTTGGATGAGATCCCGAACATTGATCTCTTGCCACAGCAGCTCATGAAAATAACCGTCTCTAGGGTAGATAGAGCGTTGGTCAAGAAGTTTACCGGGATTTGGTTGTCTCCCAATTCAACTGATAAATGGATCTAGAAAAATTGGCGCCCACTGATCTCTAACAACGTTACCTGCTACGTTGTGGGTCGAGGCTTTTTTCTCTTTGAGTTCATCTCCAAGGAAGACCGTGATCTAATTTTTTGTAATGGGCCTTACTTCATGGGCCCCCAAGGCCTCTATTTGAATTGATGGATGCCATATTTTGACCCTTCAGTGGATGTCCCCAAAGTAGTAACAGTTTGATTTCGTCTTCCAAATTTGTCGATCCACTACTGGACCCCGTCCTCCCTGCAAACTATCGGCAATAGACTTGGAAAATACATCGATAAAGCCAATACTAAAGACCAATAATCTTCTGCTAGTATTTTTGTTGAAGTAGATCTGGAAGCTCGGTTACCAAAATATATCAAGTTAACGGTGGGATATTAGAAGCATTATCAGAAACTAGATTATGAGGAACTCCCTTTCAAATGTAGGAACTTTCATGACTACGGCCACTTTCAGAAGAACTTCCCAAAGCTACCCCCAACACAAGTAGAAAAAGAAGTCGAAGAAGAGTGGAAACAAGCCAAATGCTCAAAAGCAAATCCAAAATCCATGCAAAAAAGAGAGGGGAGAAACTCTAATCCTCTAATCCCCAAAAAGGAAGCCTTAACCCAAAAAATTCAATCAAAGGCAAGAAATAAGTTCACTGCTCTAGAAGGAAATTCTTAAGAACTAAGGTCGAAAGTAGAAACAATACTGGTTGAAGAAGAAATGGGGAAGGCTTATGTGCCAACAAACCCTAGGGCAGAAGGAAAAGGCTCTCCCAGCCAAAGTAAACACAGTCCTCAGGAAATGATAGCACATGCTAAACCACAGGACCCTGAATATGAGGAAGACTCATCGGAAGAAGAGGAAGGAGAAATAGGAACACCACAGGTATCGCAGAAAAAAGATAGAAGAGGAAGGAAAATAGACAAGGAACGTAGAGAGGAATCCACTTATAGAGATACACTCTTAGGAGCCCAAACAACAATCAAAGGAATGATGAATCCAATACCTACAAGACCAAAAGGCCAGGCCTCTAGAGTGGCTGCTCACCTCCCAAAAGGTAAGTAATGAAGGTCGTCCCCTAGCATTGTAGGGGATTAGGGAACAGGAAAAAACTTGAAGCAATGAAATATTTAATACGTATGTCCATGCCCGGTATCTTACTGATCCAGGAGACCAAACTAGAGGAATCTGAGTTCCTCCAAACTAGCCATTTTTTGGGGAAAAAAGGTGAAGGTGCAGTAATGAGTGTTAGGGGGACCTCAACAGGGCTTGGAATGCTGGGAAATTCGACCATTTTCCATCTAGTTCAGTTGTCCTCCTACACACACTAGAATCTCACAAGCCTTCGTCACAGAGAATCAGGCCATTTGGTAAGTATTCTAAATATCTATGTTCCATCTTTACTCTTGTATAAAATATAATCAATTAATTTACCTTAAATTTAATTATCGACCAGGACACGTAAGCTTCAAGTTGATACACTATATGTGCGGGGTAAAATAGTTTGAAGCTAATTCCTAGGGTGACTTCAATAAAACTAACTACTCTCTTGAGAAACAAAGATTAAAAGTTGTTAAGTCTAATCTAGGGAAAGAATCAACTTCTAATTACTATTTACAATCCAAAATTTTACCAAATTCAATTAATGAAACCTAAACCATACTAACTGTTAATCTATTTTCCAACATGTCTACCTACCAACAACAAATCTGCTTTTAATTTTCTAACTCTTAAAGTCAAAGAAACTAAGCATTCAAATGTTTCAATATTAAAGGAAATCCTACTGTCAAAAGAGATCTTAAATCTCAAACTTACCTACAAAAGAAATGCTATTCAATCAATCTTTAATGTTTCAAACAATTCCAACATAACTTCTCTGAAACTTTGCTTTAGGCATACTAGAGTTCTAAAACTGCTCCATCATCAAAAAGAAATATGTTTCAAGTACAATATCTCTTCTACAGGAATTAGAATTTTATTACCTTTAAGATTACCAACTCTACTTCACACCAACACTGTCATTCACAAAATAATCACTGAAATGAATTTACCTATTTATTAATAAAAGAAACAACATTACTTGTACTCTATGCTCCTAAAATTGAATTGGAAAAAGAATATTCAGACAGAGCTAGAAAAATAAGACTTTAATTAATCCATATTTCAACTTAATTCAATCAAACCGAGAGATCTATCATTCATCCTTAAATTCCAAAATCAATCTATGGCTAAGAATGGATGAGAAAATGAATAAAAGAAATCAAGACATACTAGAAAATACACGGTTTCAAATATTAGCAGGCTGCAAACTATCTCTTTCTAATTTCATCCAACTTCCTCACAATATTTGAAAAGCAATACATATTCTAAATCTCTTATATAGCAAGTCTGAAAATGCTAACCTACAAACTCTAGCCAGAGGTTCAATCATTCAATTACTAAATCCTACAACATGATATAGCTACTGGAAATGAAAGAAGAAGGAATTAAGATTCAACATATTTAACTACTCTTCCTATTTCTCTCAAACCTACAATTCACCAAATGAAATATGCAATAAAGCTAGGATTAACCATGAACTAAATACTTTGTTTACATATGTTCATTAACACAAACAAGTCTGTCTCCACACATTCAATGATACNATATATATATATATATATATATATAGATAGATAGATAGATAGATAGATAGATAGATATAGATATAGATATATATAAATGGTATCAGGGAGAAATGATATATAAGTTTTCTTATAGTACTAGGAAGAAAACAAAACTACACATATGTAACAAGGGTTGAAGGTGGGCCCTGCCTTCAACACTTCTAGATCTAAAACTGAAGATTTAAAGAAGAAAATGCAATAGTAATTCAACAACTTGAAATCAGAGTTTTACAGTATATCATATTTTGTTCTTTTAATGTTTCACATACATATTTATATCTCGAATTACATCACGGGTCGACCACTGAAAAGGGTTGACCCTTCCCAAAATATCTACGCTTATCCAGGAGAATGAAAACAACTAACAACTGATCCAATGCAGAAAATAGATAAAGACATCAGATTTGATTCGGATCCTTTGTAAACCAGTGATCAAATAGCCTGGAACCCATGCATTTGTTGAATATTAGGGCCCACGATTCTTAGATAGAGCAAGGCTGCATAATTCCACTAGGTAGCTCATGGTCAACATGGAAACGATTGAATGCAGAACCCATATGTTATTTCAAGCAAACAAATCCCCCAGATATTTGAACCAATCAATACATGCTCAGTGAATGCCGAACAGGTGTGGGATTGAGCCACCAGGAAAAGAAAGTAACTATGTGGGAAACAAGACTTTGACAAAGGATCAGTATTTTTAATCATAAATTAGAGTTTTCAATTATAAATTGAAATCCATCAAAATGATAAACAAAGTAATAAAAATACCAAGAATTTACCTGTTTAAAGAACCTTGGAATATAGTCCTTGAAAATACATATTTGGACATAAAATATATATCAAGATAAATTCAAAGATGCATGGTTCCTTATAAATTCAAACTAGAAATAGGGTGGTAAGCAAGCAAAACAGGAAGCCATCATTTACATGAGAAAAAAGGAGTGTTGGCAGATTATCCAAGAAACTCTAACCTCTCTTCACCCCGAGAAACTTATTCTATTTGGGTATCTTAATATAATCATTAGCTTCAAACAGAAAAAATGGGGCTCAATTGTTAGAGATCCACTTCGAGAAGCAGTTGAAGACATAATGAGGGATTGGGATCTTGAAGACATTAAACTAGCCCAAGCTCTCTATACTTGGTCTAATAGAACACTAACTCTTGGCCACATAGCAGCAAGGTTTGATAGGTTTCTGGTTCAACAATCCCTTCTCTTGCTTGGATTCAGGGCTGATTCTTCCATCCTGCCCTTTACTATGTCCGATTGCAGGCCAATCCTCTTGTAACTCTCCGTGGAAAACAATATGGGCCCCATCCCATTTTATTTTATTCCATATTGGATCAAGCAGGAAGGATTCTAGGATATAGTTCATTCAGTGTGGAAAGACCCGGTCTCAGGCTCCCCTTTTTTGTTAGGGAGGAAAATCTAAGAAAACTCAAAGTATCTCTCAAAGCTTGGGCTAAGACTTTCAAAACTCCATCTATGCAAAGAATGGATATGGAAACTTTGGAAAAAGAAGCTTCTCTCCATCGAAACCTCCATACTACTTGTAGAATAGAGGAGGATTATTCAAGACAAAAGTTTAGATGTATTTGGCTAAAATCCGGGGATAAAAATACTAGTTTCTTTGACAAGTAGGTTGAGGGCCATAAGCACTTCAAAGCTATGAAGGAGATCCATAAGAAAGTCAAATTATTCATGATTTCAAAGAAATCAAGAAGGACACTCATGATCATTTTAGAAGTATTTACACTGAATAAAGACCCCCTAGGACTTTTCCAAATCCTCCTATTCTAAACCCAATCCATCCCATGATCAACCAGGAAACTAACAGGGCCCTTACAACAACTATCTCAAAAACAAAATAAAAAGGGCCCTTGATAGTATGGAGGCTGACAAAGAACCGGGCCTAATGGCTTCACATCCAGGTTTCTCAAGTCATGCTAGAAGACAATCAAACATGATCTTCACAAAATAGTTTTGAAATCCCAAACTTGTAAGTAAATTGGGGGAAGAACTAACTCAAATTTCCTTTCTCTCATTCCAAAATAAAAAGGGGCCATCTCCTTTGATCGTTTTAGAACTATCTCTCTCTACAATATTGGCTATAAAATAATTATCAAATTCATAGAAAACAGGATCAAGGGCGTCACCACCCACATAATTCCTGAAAAATCAAAGTGGTTTCATAAAAGGAAGGAACATTGCTGATAATATCATTCTCATCCAAGAGACTATTCACTCAAGTCTCCATGATCGTGAAAAAGGTATGATCATCAAACTAGACTTAACTAGTGCTTTTGACAGAGTTAGACATGATTTTCTTTACCAAGTCATGCTCCGCTTTGGATTTGATCCAGCCATTATCTCCTGGATCAAACCCTGTATCGGAGGCCCTTGGATCGCTCCACTTGACAATGCTTGAGAATAAGGCTTTTTTCAAGCCACCTGACGTCTTCGACAAGGTTTCCCTCTCTCTCCTCTTCTCTATGCCATTCAAGCTTCAATGTTCAACTTCCACCTTGATCAAAGTCATAATCAAAAACTTATAGGGATTCACATTGCTCGAGGGGTCAAAGATATTAATCATGCTCAATTTGCTAATGACATGATTCTACTCGAAGGAGCAAGTTTTCATTCAACAAGGAACTTCAAAAAGGAGCTTAATATATACCAAGATGCGTCGGGAAGTCAGATTAATTATAGAAAAAGTCAAATTTATGGGTGGAACTGCAATCCTAGAGAGATGTCTGATATCATCAAAATACTGAGAATAGCTGGGAAAACTCAATGGGAAGCTTTTAAATATTTAGGCATGTCTATCTTTAATTCTACTCCAAAATCCCCCAATTGGCTTCCAATTATAGACAAATTAAAATCATTGATCAACAATTGGGGCTCCTCCTAGTTAAATATTGTGGGTAAAGTGATCATGTTAATCAAATTCATTCTCTCCATCATCCCCATTTGCCAATGCTCCATCCTCTTGGACCTCAAAGGTGTTATCGCTCAAATTGAAGCTTTGCTAAGGAAGTTTCTTTGAAAAGGAGGAAAGAAGAATGAAAAAAAATCTTGTTAGTAAGCTGGGGAAAAGTCTCAAAACATTTGTTGGAAGGAGGTCTTCAAATCAAGGATCTTTGGGCACAAAATATTTCCCATGGAGCCAAGATCCTCTAGAATATAATCAGAGGTAGCACATCTTGGTGTAAGAAAGCGTTGTGGAAAAAATAATTTTCTGGAAATCACTTAAGATGTCTTAATAATCCTCCTCTAGAAAGAAAAGGATCTCTTGTATTTGTAATTTTATTGAGGGCCCATGATTTGTTCTCAACTAATCTCACATGGATTCCAGGAAACAAAAAGCACATCAAAATTTAGGAGGACTCTATCATGGGAGATATTCCACTTGAACAACGCCCTAGCATTGATCAAATTAAAGGATATTTGCATAGTCAAAATATTATCACTCTCTAAGACATTTCAGAGTGGAACACTGATAGTTTAAAAACTTGGAAAAAGTGGTGCATTCCAAACTGTTCTCCTCACATCCAAGAGGAAAAAGCTTCTCTGCTCTCCCATATTCAAGGGCAATCCTCGATCTTTAGGAAATCTAAGGATACTCGAGGGTGGGGGGAAAGGACGGGTATTTTACTCCACTTTTGCTGGTTACAAGCTTATTAAATATTCCCTGCATGCTCCAAAAAATCCACCAATCTAGAAAAGCGTTTGGAAAGTGAAAAGTCTACCCAAAATAGATTTTTTTGTCTGGACCCTAGCCCATTATTGGATTCTGACTGGAGATAACCTAAAAAGGAAATTTTGAGAAGGTCCTACTATATGTCCTCTCTACCTCAATAATGAAGAAACAACCAAACAATTGTTACTCTCTTGTCCCTTTGCTGAGAATGTTTGGAAGCGGGCCCTTCTTGGTTGGGCTGGATCAGTTCATCTCCCCGAAAGAATTCACTCTCTTCTAATCAACTCGGCTTCTTTGTGTGTGTTCTCTACTTCAAAAAATGCTTTGATTAAATCCTGTTGGTTCACTTTTCCAAAATTTATCTTTTGGAAATTATGGTTGGAAAGGAACTCCTGCATATTCAGAGGGAAATCCTTATATGCGGAGCAGGTTATCACCAAAATCACTGGTTTAATATGAGGTTGCGTTAAATTTCTCTGGAATGACACTTCTAACTGCCTCTTCTCTCCTTCGGAAGAATCTTGGCTCCACAGTCTCACTCTGGGTTTACCAAGCGTAGCTCTATCCATTCCGAAAAAAAATGTTCCCTTGAGAATTTAGGATAGAATATTTTGAACTTGACAGATGGATGATTAACTTACGAAGAAATATCATTTTCTTCGATGGAGTGTCCAAAGGAAGCCCAAGGGCGGCAAGGGGAATGGGTTCTCATCACCCCATATGGAATTCAGGAAACAATATACTCTTGGTTATTGGGAGACAAAACAAATAATGTTGTTGAATCCCTTTCCCTCTAGAAAGGCCTCCGCCAAACTAGATTTCAAGAAATCAAAGAAATCATTGTGGTCGGTGACTCAAGATTAATAATTCAATATCTCTCTACCAATTACTTTCCTTCTCAATTGCAAATTTGAAAGTTGATAAAAAAAAATACAAATCCTTGCTAATTCCTTTAGGAAGATCGATTATTTTCATGTTCTAAGAAAGCTAAATGGCAAAGTGGATCAAGCGGCAAATGTCGCTTCTTCCCTAAGAAAAGGTTCTCTAGTGATTAATTGTTTTATATCCTCCTTCAACTTACCATACGACCAAGGATAAAGGTCCTTGGGGCCTATCCCTAGTCCCATCCACATGGAGTCATCCAATCCCCTTGACTCGTGGCGCTTCTCTCTCCACCCTCCCGACGTGTGGCCTACTACATGTGACAAGTCTTGTGGATTTAAGAAGGATAAGTCATACCATGCCAACATCCCTTATGAACCTGTTGAGTGAGATCACCTACCTCCTTATCCTTTTCATGTGTCCTTTTCAATCCCTCCCCAGCATGGGATTTTGGTGAAAGATTTCCTGGAAATCATGAGCGCCAAGGGTGAGGTTTTAGAACTCAGCAATGTCTGTATCCTCCAATTCAATTTGGCTCTCTGGCACCAAGGATGAAGAAAGGTAGAAATATTTGAGTTTCATACTGTCGTTTTAATGGATAACTTCTCTGAATCCATGGCATCCTTTGACCCTGTACAATCTGTTGTGACCTAATTAAGGGAAATTAGGAAAACAATCAAGAGGCAGAATCATTTCATGCACAATCTGGACACTGAAGGAGGGCGGCGATTGGAGATTGTTGACCGTGATATTTCTCAACTCATGGAAGAATTCACTCATTCCATCTCTTAGATAGAGCAAGAAATGGTAGGAATGATCGCCAAGCTGGAGGTTAAGTTCAATAAGCTGGAGCTCAAGGTGGAAAAACTAGAAATTTTTGCTTTCCCTAGCTCATCTTCTCAGCATGGCGTACAAGGAAACTAATCTTGGACTCCTTTGGGAGCTTACTGCATTTTTGTTTTTTTTGTTATAGCGATGCATATAAAGCACTTCTCGAACTATGTCTCTAAGTAGTTTTATTATCTCTCTCAAATTTATATGTGTAAAGGAATTTTTTAGCTAGGCTGGGTGGCAAACTCTTGTATATGGGCAGTAGTAAGGTAAACATTCAGGATTCTGAACATTGTCTTCTAAGGGAAATGTTGAATTTTGTGGCTCTTTCTCAGTGGTTATATCACTAAACTATAATACAAATATAAACGTTCTTGTCAAAAAAAATATATATATATATTATTAATTAGTTAATTTTTTCTAGTTACATAATCCACAAACCAAAACTAACATATATTATTTCTACAACTCTATTGCTTCTTAATTTTATTTTTCAACTAAAAAAATATTAATGTTTTTATCATAACTCTACTAAGGACCAATTTAACTAACACACTTATTACTAGTGTTTTATCACATTTTTACTAAGAGATAAATATTCAGGAGCTTTGCTCTTAATTTCACTTTTTTAATTGTAGCAAATATTGATTTGGCATTCACAATTAATATGTTTTAATTGTAACAATATTAATTCTTGGTTGAAATACATTTGCGGCTATCTAAAATGCAACTTTTGGAAGATTGCAAGGACTTTGGCTATTTCATAAATATGCATCCTTGGAACGTTCACAAGGACTTCCACAACTATCACAAATTTTTCTGGGGTTGCAAACGCTTCACATTTTCATGAAATGTATTGAAATCATCTTTTTGAAACCCTCTAAAGGAATTGAAAATCTTTAAAAAGGATACAAGTGCCTCGAATGTGTTTACATTTAACATAGTTGATATCTTTAGTTGCAACATTTTTTTATGGTGAATAAAACCCCAAGCGGTTCTAAAGGGGATTGAATATCAACCAACCAAAACCCCTTTGCAATAAGTGAGATCATTTTTAAATATGAAGTTGATTTAGGTCCCAATAATCATTATGTTGCTCTAGAATATCTAGATAAAGTGGTAAAAGTTATGATTATGTTTGATGAAGGAAAGAAATATAATAATCTAGAACTTAAGATTCCTTTAGTTTGAATCAAGGTAAAATATACAGGTTTCTCAACAATAAATCCTCAAGATTTATTGGCATGTTGTTACTAGTCATAGTATAAACACAATCTATTAGAAAATAATGTAATTAAATCATTATATTGTGTTCGTGCCTTTGGTTTCCTGTCATTTTCTCTTTGATAGATTAGCCAAGGAATTATTCTCCATTTTTCATTTTCATATTAGATTATAGGAATTTTGTTTATGTCTACTTAGAAAACCCTAATAGGTGGGTTGATCCACAACATTTAGAATCCCAAAACCATTAACAGTAATTGAGCCAAACTTAATTGAGATGGAATCCCTATTCCAAATGGAGAGAAGTTTATTTCTTACTTTTCACCAAGTTAAACTCGTGTTGTTAGCAAAGAAACAATTTTCCCTATCAACAAATTCAAAAGAGTTTCAAGCACAAATCTAGTAAGTGTGTTCGTCCACAAAATTTGTGACATCATACATCAGGAATGCCTTCAAATAATAAAATATCATAAAATAATAAGTCTAATCAAATATGGACATTACACATACATTTTTTTCAACAAATGATGATGTCTACACTCACAATAAGTGTTGTCTGAGATCCTTATGTTTCCCTATTACGTGTAGTGTTGCTTCAAGAGTAAGAAACAACTCTTCTACTAAATAAGACGAGGAACAATTTGAAGTAGGTATGATAATTTTAGTTGGATCTATGGTTAATGGTGGTGATTTCAGGGGACTTTGATTTTGTGAGATGTGCAATGAATTGTTTGATAAACAAGGAGGAAGGTAAATATGAGATACTAATGTGATAGTAAGTGGGTTTGACAAAATTCTCAATTGTTTGAAGCCAAAAGATAAGTGAATAGAACTCCCTATTATGTGTAGTGTTGTTTGAGATCCCTATGTTTCCCTATTACATGTAGTGTTGTTTCAAGAGTTAGAAATAACTCTTCTACTAAAGAAGGTGAGGAACAATTTGAAGTAGATATGATAATTTTAGTTGGAGCTATGGATAGTGTTGGTAATTTCAGGGGACTTTTATTTTGTGAGCTATGCAATGAAATGTTCGATAAATGAGGAGGAAGGTAAATATCATATGCTAAGGTGAAACAATAAGTGGGTTTAACAAACTTCTCAATTGTTTGAGTCCAAAAGATAAGTGAATAGAACTACAATTGAGTAAGATAGAAGTAAGGATTTATCCATATGTACTTCTCCTCATTAAAATTTCCATAAATATATCTCTAGTTTTATCACAAAGTGTAGAGAATTGCATTTTAAGGAAACCATAAAAGCAACGAAGAATTCATAAATCATTGTAAATCCTAAAAGAGAATTCTTGATGGATGAGGTCTTATGTGAATATGATAGGACTTTTGTGAAACATATTATTCAAACTAAGGGTAGAGATACAAAAATCCAATATCTCCTATAGTTGTTTGGTTACAATAAGGAATATATTGCATCGAGCTTCAAAGGAAATTCCATCAATTCGATGAATCGTGTGGAACATAAAAAAAGCACTAAAAGTATGTTGAATTACATCATCAATCAACTCAACTATTTTGAGACCAACTTCTTCCTTGTATCCACCTAATGCCTTGTTTCATCAAAACCTAACAAGATAGATGCAACAAAAATATGATAGAGCTTGAGCAGACCTATTGGGAAGCAGGAAATGATGCTTCAGTTTTAATAATTCATGTTGAAAGCCACTAGTTTCTGTTTGAATTTATCATTATGTGTAAACTTTTGTTTCTTGAAGGATTAGATGTATGTTTTATCTAAGGGATCCCTCCAATCATTAACCTAATATAGTGTCATAGTCCAATTTTTTATCTTGTTTGGAAAATACTAATTTAGTTAGTCTCGAAACTCTAACCCTCTCAATACTCTTTTTGTAAAACTATGTTGTTTAATGGAATTATTTTACTTACCACAAAATTACATTAATAAGATGATTGGTCGTGTCTAAATAATTGAAAGCGTGCGGCAATAAATTTAAATCTTAAAACTATAATCAAAGTTTAAATCTTCAACTCATAATTGTACTTGTTTTGCTCAATTTTACCAAGTAAATCCCTCCGAATGTAAGGTGTCAACCCAATTCCTTATAGATATATGAAAGTTTGTTGTCCAATGTAATTTATGACAAATTTGAGAATAAGGTAGTTGTGACATGCACTAATTGATCTTTTTCCACAATTTTAGCTTCAAAGCATTGGCGTAAAGGAGGAACATTTTGAATATCCAAAAAAGTATGGAAAACATCATCTTTATCTACGTTGTTTCTTGCTCTTTATTTGATTTAATGACTTCATAAAAGGTTGTCGAAAAAAATTCAATGACTTTCTATTTAATATTTTAAAACAAATACAAATCTCTTGCTATATTTATGTGGACCAAATAACAAAAATAAGATTTAATATGCAGAAAGTTTTCCTAAGATAATGATAACAATTTTTATAGTTTTATAAACATTTCGGATCCATTCTTCATGGAATATGTAACTTTATTTTTTATGCTCTCTTAAACCCAACAATTTACATGTATGTAACTTTTTTTTTTTACGCTCTCTTAAACCCAACAATTTACATGCATAGAAAAGGGGAGAGGAATAAGAATCAAACAAATAAACTTCCCATAGAAGGAGAAGGGAATGAGTTTCAAACTACATGGAATTAATGAAAATGGACTCAAATTGTTTTATGGCTCAATTATAAAATCACTAATTCCTTACAACATACTAAAATGTAGAAGAATTTTGTCCTTCCCCAGTATTTTTGTGACTGGTACTTGTACTGGTTAGAAAATGTGTTATATCTAATTGGAATTTTGGAATGATCGCAACTCTAAAGAAAATACCCACAATTTCAATCATAGTAGGTTTTCCTTTAGGGTAATATTTGGTGCAAACAAAACACACCATTAAAAGATGACTAAAGAAATTGAGATCCTTATCTTCTTTAGTGAGCATACTCGTCCTCCTCAGTAAATTTTTATCCACAACATGCCTAATTTGGTTTGGAAAACCACTACCCACCCATTTCAGCAAGCCTCATTTCTTCCACAACATGTTGTGGGTGGGTATTTCTAGTGAGAATTTCATAGTTATAAACATCACCTTTTGTTGTGTCATATCCACCCAATCCATATTTTTCATTCAACATCCTCATCAAAAAGGTTTCTCATTATTTTTTATTAATAAAAATATAAAACTAAAGGCATTACCTAGCATGCTATCAATCTCAAATAATACCTAGAGGAATGTATCTTATGGATCCCTTCAGTTCTTGTGTGGATGTGAGAGATAAATCCTCAAAGTTTTCAAAACATATGGTAGCAATTCCAAAGTCTATTAAATATTTTATCTTATATTTTCCCGAAAGAACATTATTTCGTTTTAGATCTCGATAGATCACTTGCATGAAACACCAATAATGGATATATTCCATGCCATGTGAAACACCTACTTCTATATTCAACCTTTAAATCAAAGTCAATGTACTTTCTACTTAATCATCGGGATATAACCACTTTTCTATGATTTTGTTTAGCATTGATGGAAATATCAAAGCTTTAAATTGGTGGTATAAATAAAAGGTTATGATTCTAATCATATTTCAATGCGTTACTCTACCCAATACTTTCCATTCCTTGTCAAAAATATTTTTAGCCCCTTCATTTCTAAATTGAGAATATTCATTGTAATAATAGTCCCATCATTTAGAACCCCTGTGTACACTTTCCAAAATGATACAACTCCTAACAAGTTGCCATAATTAAATTACTCTATTATAGCGATGACCTCTGTGCAAGAAATTAATTAGTGCCCCACATTTAAGGATGCCTCAATGTCTATAGTATGTTACAACTGTAATAATTCTTTATTTTGTGCGTTCAACTACCCCAACTTTTTCTTGTGGATTTTCATCTTCCACTTCCTCATCACTCACATTGTGAGCTTTAGTTGCAAATCCTCTCCTATGAAATGTTTCTATGGATTCCAATCTTGCTTGGATAGCTCTCAATGCATGAGTCATATCATCTATAGTTCCACCACGTCGCATTCTACCTCTCCAATTCACATTAAATCGTCCTCTGTTTTCCATAATTTCCTTTACACAATTTACCCTCTTCACAGTTCTACCCAACAAACCTCTTTGTTGGAACTGTAAAATCTTACTGCATAATTCTACCCAACAATCCTTTCAGCTGCAATTGTGCTCTTCAGCAATATACACCCACTCTGATACCAAACTTGGTGTAGACCTGCAGGAATCAAACAGAATTAGAACACTACAAGGATGCAAATATATAAGAATGCACAACTGAATTCAAACAACACAACCATCAAATTGGGGAACATAAGCTATTTTTTTTGTATTAAAATTTGGAAATTATAAATTACATTCAAGGACTTTCCGAAAATTCGTGATAATAAAATATTTCATAGAAATATAATTTGCATAACTATCCTCCTAAGTTCAGCCTCACGTAGGGTTTACATTCCTTTAATTTTTTTGTTTTTAACATAATTTTATCTCCTCCCTAATCTTCATTCTCGTTCCGTTTCTTTTACCCACTTTCTCGTTCCTTGATACCAAAAACTTATGTGCCTCTATGTCCCTGCTTTCCTTGTCAGTTCCTTGTTTTCCATCGAGGGATGCCCCTACATCATAAATGTATGTTTTTTCTAAAAGTTTCCATCAAGGGATGCCACTACATCATAAATGTATGTTTTTTTAGCTTATTTGGAAAAAAATGGTTTAGTTAGGTGCCAAACTCTCTTCCTCTCATGAGTCCTTTTGTAACGGTGTAACGCTATGTATTTTTAATACAATTTTCTTTTTAATCTAACTTGAACACAACATATGTAATTTTATGTTTTTCATGGTATAGGTTTCTTACCTAAGGAGAAGAGAATGAGACTCAGCCTACATGGACTTAAATTACTTTATGGTTCAATTATACAACCATTTCTCCCTTACAATATACTACATCATAGAATAACTTTGGCCGGCATCAATGTTATTGCAAGCGGTTCTTGTACTTTCTAGCAAATACGTTATATCTTATAAGAATTTTTGAATACCAATCGTTTCCAAATACTTATCTTTGATGTTTTGTAGCATAGTCACAATGTCATTCATAGTCAGTCGTCCTTCAAGGGATTCTTTTGTACAGAGCAAACCAAACTTACAAGGTGACTGACACAACTGAGTTCCATATATTCTTCAATGATAGTACTAGTAATCCTTGATAAACTCTTATCCACTACTTCCCCAACTTGGTTTGGAAAATGGATACCCACCCATTTCTGCAAGTTCATTCCCTCCACAAACATGTTATGGATGGGTTTCTTTCTAGTGAGCATCTCCCACATCACTACTCCATAGCTATAAACATCACCTTTTGTTGTGACACGTCCTCCCAGTCCATACTCTGCTAGCAAACATCTTCATTAAAAGGTTTCTCATTCACAATTTTTAATAAAATAGAAAACTCATGACATTCCTTAACATGTTATCTATCTCAAATAATACATTGACGAATGTAGCCTATGGATCCCTTGAGTGCATGTGTGGATGTGAGAGATAAATTCTTGGAATTTGTATAACATATGGTAGCAATGCCAAAGTCTATTAAATATGCTGTCATATATTCACCTAGAAGCACATTGTTCGGTTTTAGATCACAATGGATCACTTGTATGAAACAATGGTGATGGAGATATGCCATGCCATGTGCAATGTCTATTGCAATATTCAACCTTTGAATAAAACTCAAACTACTTGCAACTCCATCTCCAGAATATAACCACTTCTCTAGGCTCCCATTTGACCGTTGAATGGGAATATCAAAGCTTTGATTTGGTGGTCTGAATAAGAGGTTATGATTCTGATAAGATTATGGTTCCTAAATCTACTCAATACTTTGCACTCCTTGTCAAAACTCTTGTGGGCCTCTTCATTTTTTAGATTTAGAAACTTCACTGCAATGGTTGTGCCATCATTTAAAACCCCTTTGCACACTTTCCCAAAACTTCCAACCCTTAACAATTTGGCATTAGTAAATTCCTTTGTTGCAATGTTGAGCTCTCCATAGGAAATTCTTTGATGCCCCACGTTTAAAGATGCCCCTACCTCTATAGGAATATGCCTCTTGCAGTTTTGTTTCCCCAAAAATACCAAAAATAAACACAATACAATAATGATTGCCGCTACAGCAATAAACATGACAACTCTTTTCATATCTGAAACACTTTTATCTTTGTGAGTAGAGCATGGTGATAGACTTACCTAGGCTCCACAGAGCCTAGGATTTCCTATAAATTCTATGGCACCAAGTATTTTGAAAACTCCATCTTTTGGAACTTCTCTTGACAAGTTGTTGAAAGAGAAATTCAATTTGATGAGCATTTTGAGATTTTCCAGTGACATGGGTATTCACCTGAAAAATTATTGGAGAAATCCATGTCCACAAGAATTTGAAGTTCATCGAGTAACAGTGGAATTGGGCCTTCAAGTGTATTCCAAGAGAGATTCAAGTATTCTAATTCTTTGCAGCTTCTGATCCCACTTGGAATGTATCAAGTTAATTGATTTGCATAAATATCTATAGCTAGAACCATATTCATCTTTCTCAATCCCAAAGGGATGGGTCCATTCATTAAATTGTTCGAAATGTTGAAAGACAAAGCTAAATTTGCAAGATATGCTACTTCAGGAGGTATGGGCCTGCTAAGCAAATTGTATGATAAGTCTAGATATAATAAGTTTGCGCATTTCGCTAGACTTATAGGTATATTTCTGAATAATTGGTTCTTGTTAAGATAACGATATTTTAGCTACTTAAGGTAGGCAATAGAATTAGGGATCCTTCCAGTGAAATTATTTCCACCAAATCTAAAATCCCTAAACTTTTAAGTTGCTTGATTTCCATTGGGATAATTCCTTGTAAGCTATTGTTTGCCAGAGATATTCCCTAAGATGATTTGAATGTTTGTACAATTGACGAGGGAAGCATATAAAATCCTCCGACACTTCCATTAAATTAATAAAAAGAATACTGCATTGGGATAAAATCTTCTGGAACTTCCATAATTTTCCTCATATCTACTCCATAATCTACTTTAAATTTGCTTCATAATATGCTTCAAATCTGATCCATAATCTACTTCAAATTTGATCCATTATATACTTCAAATTTGATCCACAAATATATATCTAGTTTTATCACAAAAGTATATATAATTGCATTCTAAGGAAACCATAAAGGTTTTGAAGGATTTGGAAAAAGTTGTAATTGTAAAATTTTATCCATGATGGATGAGGTCCTTTGTAAATACAATAGGAAACTAGTGAAACATCTTGCGAAAACTATGTGGAAAGTACAAACACTAAACATCTCCTAGCATTGTTTTGACACAATAAGGAATATATTGCAGCAAGATTTGGAGGAAAGTACCTTAATTCAGAGAACCATAGTGAACATCAATAAATTATTGAAAGCATGTTGAATTGCAGAATCAGTGAGCTCAACGAGATGAAGACCAACTTCTACCTTGCATCTACCTAATGGACTTGTTTCACCAACACCTAGGAAGGTGGAGGTGAGAATAATCAAATAGATCCCAGTGTGACTTATTAGGAAGGGAGGAAATGATGTTTTGAGTTTATCATTTCATGTTAGAAGCCACTAGTTTCTATTTGACTTTGTTTTTGTCACTATGACTATTTTTCAATTAATTGTTGGAAAACTGTGCTTCTAGAAGGCTTAAATGTATGTTTTTTCTTATTCTATTGATTATCCCTAGGCAATACAATTCCCTAGTTTTTTTTAGCTCATTTAGAAAAAAATGATTTAGTTAGGTGCCCAACTATTTTCCTCTCACGAGTCTTCATTTAAGACTGTGTATTTTTAATAAAATCTTTTACTTATTAAAAAATAATATTAATTAAAATAATTGGTTGTCTTTAAATAATTGAAAGTGTAACGATAAATTCTAAATCTTAAAAATATAATCAATCTTTAAATATTCGGCTCATAAAAATAATTGCCCTACTCAATTTAGTAAGTAACTCTCTATTGAAGTAAGTGTCCAACCCAATTCCTTTTAGGTCTATAAAAGTTAGTGCTCAACATAATTTTCAACAAAGTTGAGATAAAGGTTGTCATGTCTTATTGATTGATATGTTTCGACACAACTACAAATTCAAAGTTTTGGTGTAATCCTAAATATATGGAAAAGTATACAAAATATCGTATTTGTCAACATGTTATGGGTTTTCATTTGAAGTGATAACTTCATGAACAAGGAAAAAAAATGTTGATTTTATGTTTAATCTTCTAAACAAATCTATACTTCTTGGTACACTTATATGGCTCAAAGAACACAAATAAAATTGAATTGTAATGTATTTTATTGTAGATGTAATAAGATTTATATGTATAAAGTTTTTCTAAAATAAAGGGGATTTTATAGATTCATAAACATTTCCAACATGTTCTTGATGATATACACAATTTTAGTTTTTACACTCACTTGAACCCAACATCAAGCATGTATAGAGCAATAGGGAATAAGAGTCAAATAAATAGGTTGCTTACAAAAGGAGAAGAGAATGAGACTCAAACTACATGGAACTAATTACATGGACTCAAATTACTTTATGGTCCAATTATACAACCATTTTTCCATTACACTAGACTATAGCGTAGAAGAACTTTGGCCTTCACCAATGTTATTGCAAGCAGTGCTTGTGCTGCCTAGCAATTGTGTTATATCTGATTGGAATTTTGGAATGCCATTAGCTGCCAAAAAAGTCTCTTTGATGTTTTGTAACATACCCAAAATTTCAATCATAGTAGGTCGTCCTTCAAGGGATTCTTTTGTACAAAGAAAACCCACAGTTAGAAGGTGATTGATAGAATTGAGTTCCTTATCTTCTTCAATGATGGTGCTATTCCTCCTTAATAAACTCCTATCCACTACTTCCCCAACTTGGTTGGGAAAATAGTTACCCACCCATTTATGCAAGTTCATTCCATCCACAAACATGTTGTGGGTGGGTTTCTTTCCAGTGAACATCTCTAATAGCACTACCCCATAGCTATAAACATCACCTTTTGTTGTGACATGCCCACCCAATCCATACTCTGCATTCAAACATCCACATTAAAATGTTTCTCATTAGAAGTTTTAATAAAATAGAAAAGTCATGGCATTCCCTAACATGCTATCTATCTCAAATAATACCTGGAGGAATGTACCCTGCAGATCCCTTGAGTGCATGTGTGGATGTGAGAGCTAAATCCTTGGAGTTTGCAAAACATATGGTAGCAATGCCAAAGTCTATTAGATACGCTGTCATATCTTCACCTAGAAGCACATTGTTTGGTTTTAGATCACAATGGATCACTTGTATGAAACAATGGTGATGAAGATAGGCCATGCCCTGTGCAATGTCTATTGCTATACTCAACCTTTGAATCAAACTCAAACTACTTGTAGCTCCATCTCCAGGATATAACCATTTCTCTAGGCTTGCATTTGACATGAATGGGAATATCAAAGCTTTGATTTGGTGGTCTGAATAAGAGGTAATGATTCTAATAAGATTTCGGTGCCTAACTCTGCTCAATACTTTGCACTCCTTGTCAAAACTCTTGTGAGCCCCTTCATTTTCGATATTTAGAAGCTTCACTGCAACGATTGTGCCATCATTTAGAACCCCTTTGTACACTTTTCCAAAACTTCCAACTCCTAACAAGTTGGCATTAGTAAATTCCCCGGTTGCAGTGATGAGCTCTCCATAGGAAATTCTTCGATGCCCCACATTTAAAGATGTCCCAACTTCTATAGGAATATGTCTCTTGTGATTTTGTCTCCACAAAAATACCAAAAATAAACATAGTAAAATAATGACTGCAGCTGCAACAATAGCCATAATAACTCTTTTAAGATGTGAAACACTTTTATGTTTGCCGACAGAGCATGGTGGTAGACTTACCCAAGGTCCACAGAGCCCAAGATTTCCCTTAAATGCTATTGCACCAAGCATTTTGAAAACTCCTTCTTTTGGGACTTCTCCTGACAAGTTGTTGAAAGAGAAATTCAATTTGTTGAGCATTTTGAGATTTGCCAATGATAGGGGTATTCCGCCTGACAAATTATTGGAGGATAAATCCATGTCCACAAGACTTTGAAGTTCACCAAGTGATATTGGAATTGGGCCTTCAAGTGTATTGCAAGAAAGATTCAAGTATTCTAATTCTTTGCAGCTTTCGATCCCACTTGGAATGTATCGAGTTAATTGATTTGCAGAAATATCTATAGCTTGAACCATAGTCATCTTGCTCAATCCCAAAGGGATGGGTCCATGCAATAAATTGTTCGAAAGGTTGAAAGAGAAAGCTAAATTTGCAAGATATGCTACTTCAAGAGGTATGGGCCCGTTAAGCAAATTGTATGATAAGTCTAGATCTAATAAGTTTGTGCATTTCCCTAGATTTGCAGGTATATTACCTGATAGTCGGTTCTTGGAAAGATAAAGATATCTTAACTGCTTATTGTGGGCAATAGAGTTAGGGATCCTTCCAGTGAGATTATTTCCTCCCAAATCTAAAAGCCCTAAGCTTTTGAGTTGACCGATTTCCATTGGGATATTTCCTTGTAAGCTATTGCCTCCCATAAACAGCCTCTCGAGCTTTGGAAGCATTTTAAGTGAAGACGGCAATGTCCCTGTGATATCATTGTTACGTAAATCAAGGAATGATAAGCCAGTAATATTTCCAATCTGTGGAGGTATTTCTCCTAATAATCCATTTGTGTTGAAGCTAAAGAAGTACATTATCCTGGAGAGGCGGCCTATAGAAGAGGGCAAACGTCCCTTAAGATTATTACTGGATAAGTCTAGTAGGCTTAGGGTGGAACAATTAATAAGAGCACTAAGAATGGGCAAGGTCGTGGTGCTGCCGCTAACCAGCTGATTACTGTACAAGGAAAGAAACTTGAGCTGCCTCATCTTACCCAATTCCATGGGCACTACTCCACTGAGCTGGTTAGCACCTAAAGAGATGATTTGAAGGTTCGTACAATTGACGAGTGGAGGTGATAGAGTGCCACTCAACTGATTAATACTAAGATATAATGCCATCAAGCAGGTGTTCTTGCTGCACAAGTCCGCGGGAATGTGACCAGTCAACTGGTTTTGACCTATGTCCAAAATTTGAAGATTGGTGCAGTTAGACAAGGAATATGGAATTTGTCCTGACAGATAGTCTTGAGATAGATCTATGATCCTCAGGTGGCTTAACATACCCAATTCGGAGGGAACAGTCCCGTGAATGTGGTTCGTTTGGAAATCCATGACCTCCAAAGAGGATATGTTTCCCAAGCAGGCCGGGATTGTGCCCTTCAGATTGTTTCTTGCCAGGCCAATGAATTGTAACTTGGGGAGAACGCACAGTTCTTGGGGAATGCTTCCTGTGATATTGTTATAGGCCATAGACAAGGACAGTAAACTACGGCAACCAACAAGAGTGGGCGGAATAGAATCTTGGAAGAGATTCCTGTGCAAGCTAAACCTCTTTATGCGAAAGAGATTTCCCAATTGATAAGGAATGGGACCATGAAAATTGTTATAACTAAGGTTGAGTAATCTAAGAAAGGAGAGATTGCCGAGAAGAGGAGAGATTGTACCTTCTAATCCCATGTTTGAAACGTTGAGGGCAACTACTCTCTGTCTGCGCCGACTGCATGTGACACCTGTCCAGTTGCAGAAGGAAACATTTGGTGTCCAAGTAGTGGATAAATTCTGGTCTGGATCATAAGTGATTCCAGACAAGAATCCAAGAAGAGCCTCTTGATCAGAATCATTACTGACATGATGGGGATGGGGATGGCGAGGATTAGAGAATTGAAGCGTGGAAAGCACATGAGGAGGACTGATCACTGAGAGAATGAAATAAAAGAAAAAGAGAACGTAACAGATCTCCATCTTCTCTTCTCAACTCTTCCGCAAGCAGAAACAGAATGGGAATGGTTGCAGCATTTTCGTTTATTTATAGAAATTCGTCTTTGAACAGTAAATCTATCACGCCCACCGAGAATGATCGAGAAGTTCAAACGTAAAGATCTAATTCAAAGGTAATACTGCGCGCCGAGAAGGATTGAAAAGTGAGGAAAGTCCAAAGTTAATACTGCGCGCCGAGAAGGATCGATAAAAGTGATGAAAGTCCAAAAGTAATACGGCGCGCTGGATCGAGAAATTCAAAAGTAACTATAAATTCAAGCGTAACACTTACGGGTCAAGAAATTCAAAAGTAACTATAAATTCAAGCGTAAAGTCAAGAAACAGAATGGGAATGGTTGCAGCATTTTCGTTTATTTATAGAAATTCGCCTTTGAACAGTAAATCTATCACGCGCACCGAGAATGATCGAGAAGTTCAAACGTAAAGATATAATTCAAAGGTAATACTGCGCGCCGAGAAGGATTGAAAAGTGAGGAAAGTCCAAAGTTAATACTGCGCGCCGAGAAGGATCGAGAAAAGTGAGAAAAGTCCAAAAGGAATACTGCGCGCCGAGAAGGATTGAAAAGTGAGGAAAGCCAAAAATAATACTGCGCGCCGAGAAGGATCGAGAAAAGTGAGGAAAGTCCAAAAGTAATACTGCGCGCTGGATCGAGAAATTCAAAAGTAACTATAAATTCAAGCGTAACACTTACGGGTCGAGAAAGGATGGAGAAATTCAAAATTAATTATAAAGTCAAGCTTTACACATACGATCAATCCAAGGGAAAATGTGAACAATCCAAAAGCAATCAAACAAAATTCTTAGTTTTATATTAAAGGATTGAACATTCTGAAAATAAAGGAGATTATATCTTTTATAGTTATTGGCTACTTTTTTTGTTATTATTCAATGAATGCAAAACTTGGTCCCCTCTCATATGATAATTCTTTCTGGATTTATATTTAGAATCTAGGAGTTACTAAGGAGTTTCAATTCTATTGAATTCTACCGAGTTGTTATATATCTCCGTATCTCAACAAACTACATGATAAAGAAAGGTGTGTTATTGAATCAAAGAATGTTAAGTAAAAAATGGGGTTCCTACCTTAGCTTTCATCATATGAATTGTTCAAATCATATTAGGATTGGTACGCAGTTCGAAATAAAGGAAAATGGGCACAACATTTTAATTCAATTCACCATTAGGTCTACCGTGTAATGATGAATTATCCATATTTACAACAAAATTATAATATTTTACTATGCTGGCTTTTATTTTATTATTTTATGAGTAAATATGGAATGTTTTAATAACTTTTATTAGGTTTGAAATTTTTATTTTATGAGCTGGCATATATTTTTTTAATTATATTTTATTTGGTTTTTATTTTATTTTATGAGTTAACATGAAAATTTTAGCAAATAAAGCACGTATTTTCAACCCCCAGCCTCCCAGAAATTTTGGGTTTGCCAAAACCTTCCACGATGTTCATGGTAGACCATATGAGGAATCAATATTACCAGCCCATAAAAACTTAAAACAGATTTTTCGAATCTTCTCAATAACACCCATCGAGATCCAGAAATGCATCCACTAGACCAGTATAGCTTCAAGAACAGATTTAACCAATGTGAGCACTGAGATACTTCACACCACTCTCAATTTTAACAACAGAAAAGGAAAAAATATTCTATAAAGATATCATCTCAGATTCGTCCAAAACAGAGTAATAGAAGGAGGATTTACCCCCATTAATCACCATCCCGGAAGCTTTACAAAAAACCAATAAGACCTCATACAAAGTAGATAAATATTGTTCAGAACCATCAGATGCCATTACAATGTCATCCATAAAAAGTACATGAGTTAATGTAATATTACTGCCAAAAGAAATACCATGAAAAGTCCCACACTTTTTAGCTGAACGTAGAGCCCTACCTAGACCTTCCACAACAATCATAAAAAGCAAGGGTGCAAGTGGGCAACCTTTCCTGAGCCCATGCCCAGATCTGAACAAAGATGTTGCCACTCCATTAATCAATAGAGCAAAAGACACAGAAGATAGACTATTCATAACCCAAGTGATAAAAGGCACAACAAAAGCCATTTTAGATAAAAGAACCCTTAAATAAGTCTAATTGACCTGATCATAGGCTTTGGATAAGTCAATTTTCAAGACCACAAAATTTAAATGTTTACTGTAAATAGTATGCATACCCTCCTGAATGACCCCCACAACATCATGAATCTATCTCCCAGGCAAAAAACCAAACTGCTCATCATATATATATATATATCTACCAAGCACCTTCCTAATTCGAGTAGATATGATTTTACCAATAATCTTGTAACTAAAATTACACAAAGATATAGGTCTAAAATCTTCAAAGGATTTCAGGGAATCAAATTTTGGAATCAAGGCTATGAAGGTAGAGTTAAAAACAACAGGAATTTTGCCACATTTCTGAGAATCCTCAATAACCCGTGATAAATCCGGTCCTAACACATCAAACAATGTCATGTAGACCTCAACAAGTATCCCATCTAGTCCCGGACTCTTATCATTTTTACTCACAAATAAAATAGATTGAATCTCGGTCAAAGAAACAAGACACATAAGATCATCATTTTCCTCTACAGAAATGGAAGTTGGAAAATTATCCGCAATCTGCATAATTTCAGGGAGATGAAGATTCTAGTCTTCCTAAAATAATGACTCAAAATGATGAACCCCTGCCCCAAAAAAAGCTTCAAAACCCTCAACAAGAAATCCCCCATCATCCACAATCTTCCAGATAGAGTTTACATTCTTCCTATGATTAACATATTTATGAAAAAAAGGAGCATTATCATCCCCACATAAGAGCCAAGTCGCCCTTCTTTTCTGTCTAGCCTCATTTTCACGGTCCAGTAAAATTTTACTCTTACTGGACTCCAACTCAATCAAAGAGGCCTTGTCCTCCTCAGAAGAAAAACCAAAACCCACCTTATTAAAGGACTCATCCAGCAGTAACTCAATATCCACAAGATCCTTAAGTTCATGAGCCTTGTTCTTAACATACCAAGAAATAGATACTTCCTTAATGTGTTTGAGGTTGGCGGCGAAATGCACTGCAGGAAGCACTTCAATGTTATCGACATAAACATTCCAGGATTCTTTCAGTAATGTTACAAAAGCTTCATTCATGAACCAATGAGCATTAAATTTAAAGGGGCTCTGTAATTTTGAATCATTATTCAAAATCTGTAAATAAATCGAATAATGGTCTGAAACCCCACCACACCCAACCCATTGGCGGAATTGCAACTCAAAATCTAAAAGATCAGTCGAAAAAGTAATATGTCATGTCATTTGCATATATTCTCTGACCTAACTCTTCTATTGGACCACGTTGGTAGTAAAACATATGGTTCAATATCTGCAAGGCCAAAATCCTCCATCTTCTGAGAGAAATAATCAGAAAGACTATCCAATCTAGCCCTACCCCCCATATCTCAGAAAGTCCCAAAGAGTAATTTAAATCACCACCTAAAATCATCTTAGAACACTTAAGGCATTCAAGTTCCAAAAATTTGTTCCAAAAACATTCCCTCTCTACATAAGGACCATAAATATTAACAAAAAATGGAACCTCCTTAAATTCAGTCGAAAAAAGAGATGCACATAGCCCAGAACCCATAGCCTAAGCACTCTAAAGCTGAAAGAAGCGTGACTTCCAACCCAAAAGAAGACCACCCAACCTGCCTTTAGCATCCACAGAGACAAATGTCCAACCATTCAACATAGTTTCCAACTCTCCCGCAAGAAAAACCCCATCACCCATCGTTTTTTGAAGGAATAAAACATCAATTGACTGATCAACAACCAATCGACATATCGCTAGTTTTTTAGGAATACTAGCTAACCTCCGACAATTGAAGGTCATCACAATCATAAGGGAAACCTAGCAAGGGAAAACACTCCTCTAAGTGCCCCATCCACACCAAAACAATCAGGATCCTGAGTAAGAGAAAGACCACCAGATTTCAACAAGTTAACAGAGTTTCCAGGAACTTCAGAATTCATGGAAACCGATGCTACCTTTGTACAAGATCTAAGAAATAGCCAGTACTAGAAACTGTTGTATCCCTTAGCAGTGACACAAACCCTAAGTTCCCTAGAAATGAGTCATCTGAATTGAACTTACACCTAAGGACATCATTTGATAAATCACTAGCAAACTCCTTCAACTTCCCATTCACAAGAGAGGATCCCTCCTCAAAATCAGCTAAATTGGATAAACAAATAGGTTTAAGAGACTTCACACCGAGGTTAATATTCCCGAGATCCCTCTCTACCGGCATCATACCAGAATCAATAGGTGTTGAATATTCCCTCCCACCCTCCAAATTATTCTGAGGAGTATCAACATGAGGCATCCCAACATTCTTAACCCGCCAGAATCACTTAGGTTTAGGGTCAGATAAAATATTATGACTCCTTTTGAAGGGAAAAACACCTTGGGATATAATATGACCATAAAAATGACATCTATTACACCTGAAAGGGACCCCCAAATAGTCCATAGGTTGTTTAAAAACAGAATCCCCCCGCTTAATAACAATATCAGAAGCTAAGCCCTTACGGATATCAAGAAGAACTAGAACTTTCCCCAAGTAGCACACAACCGACTCTAAAAATGATAAGTCCGCCTCCAAGAATTTTCCCAAAGTATTACCAATCTATCTAAAGAAATCAACAGACCAGAATTCAAATGGAAAATTTGACATCTTCACCCAGATAGGAATAGTATCATACCTCTCTGAACGTGGGTCGAATAGTGGCATCCAACGTTTTAAAAGTAGGCTGAAACTATCCCATTTCCAAACACCAACAAGGACAAGGGCCACATCCTCTTCTGATCGAAATTTAAATGCTAACCTCCCCGTGGAAGCACAAAAACATCAGGACAGGAGATGACCATTCCATCCATTTGCAACGATGGGGAAATGGTTGTGCCATTATATAGTTATCACATAAAGCATTTACTATGTATTTATGTGGATATGGGGAACACCGTAATAATCCACACATGTTGAAAGAATGCATTTTATTTTATATACTATAAATATTAAATTGTGTTTTTCCTTTCTATAAAAGGTAATCCCTTTCTTCCAACAAAAATGCAAGTCTTCTTATATATATTAGATTTCTGTAATCCATATACTGTAAGTTCAAGGTATGATCCCTATATATATCTTGTTGAGATATGAATTCTATAGACATAACACGGATATATTTTATATTATAATTATATTTGCACTTTTGTTCATGTATGTTCCATTATACTATATCGAGGACATATATATATATATGTGTCCTTAATAATGAACTAGATAAAGATGTAAAAATATATCACTATGTTAATATGGATATATCTTGTAATGAAAGTGATTATAAGTATTAAAAGGTATATCACTATGTTAGTGTGAATATATGTTGTATCTTGAAATTGTACCAACATTGATTCAAGAATATCCATGCTCTCGAATAGTTTTTGTGTATATTAATATATATATATATACCAGCATTGGATTACAATTATCCATTCCCTTGAAAATTTTATTTATATTGAGAATATACTAGCACCGATTTAAGTTTATCCATGCATTTGAATAGTTTTGTATATTAAGAATATACCAGAAGGAAAGCCTTACAAGGAAGGAAAGTTGTAAATGGTGAGTATTCCTGGTGGAAGAGATTGGCAGTGGATGTGCCACGAAATTGTAAATCTTCTTTTGATAAAATAGTATAAACAAGATTTGGTGGACGTAGCCTCATGGATGGGGTGAACCACGTATATGATGTCTCTCTTTTTGTTCTATGTTTTTATGTTTGCATATACTCATTTTTCATGATGGTATTTGATGTATGGATAATGCACATCAAATGCTTATGATACATTATCTTTACTGGTACAATACTTGCAAGCATACAATTAAAGGTATATATTTCATGGAGGAGAACCATTTGGATAGTTAATTGATTTAAAACCTTTTTTCTTAACAGTTTGATTTCATTATCTTGATTTATAGGTAAGTAATTAACAATTATGTGATTTCACACTCTCAAGAGACTAACATGGTTGACTTGTTGGTTATAGTAAAAGCAAAATTTACCCCCATTTTCTCATATTTTACATTGATAAATTTCGGTTATGTTACAAATGGTATCAGAGCTCAAGTTGCAACACTAGAGCCTTTATGGGTGGAACACAAATAAGAAGGTACAAGTTGGATAAAATAATGATCGGGTGGTTACAAATAACATAAAGCAATAAGGTAAATATTGAGAAAGACTTCCCTCTCGTACTATGAGTCGTTTGTATTCTAAGGGATGAACTATGAGTATAAAAGTAATCTATGTTGAACTCCCTAATGTGACCATTAGAATGCAGATTAAAGAAAGTAAGAAATAAAATAATTATTTATTTTATATATGGCTTTCTCCTTCTCATGATGAATGCACGATAAATTTTGAAATTCATTTAGTAGGAGATGCAATGACGAAGGTGAACTAGCCTTGTATCTTTTGCGTGATAGGAAGTAAATGACGGGTGCAAAGTTCCTTCGAGAAACCATTGGATGGACAAAGATTATGCTCAAAATAGAGTGACCAGTTGGTCATCTAACATGAGATAAGTACCATTTTTCGGGTTTTTAGTATAAACATGATTCCTATAAAGATAAATTTGGTTAAGCATTATAAAAAAGGACCTTAGAATATTGTTAAATGCATAGTGCATAGATATTCTTATGAAGATTATATTGTTGATTATCAATTTATGTGTAAGAGAAAACTTGAGACATATAAATTACGGTTGTAACCAAAGAACCAGATACGTATGTTCTCTTTAGTAGAAGAGTTTGAATTTGGCGTTTAAGAGTACCTCTACAGTTTTTAGACGAATTTTATTTTTAAGTAAGAAAAATAAATAATGTTTGTATAGTATGTTGTGTTTACTCCTTGAGAAAGAAGAAAATATATGTTTGTAGATGTCAATGTTCCCTTATATCAGGATCCATTATGGATTCCCGTAAGGGACAATTTTACCCGCTTTCATTAAAAGAGATTTTTGTGTTGTTTCCCTCATGCACAAAGGACAGCATGTAGACTGCCCTGCCTACAGAAAAGCACTTGAGAGACTAAAAATCAGAAACAAAGGAGTAAGCTTGTACATGATGTCTCTCCCTAGAAGTAGCCCTGGTTTTACCTCCACAAACCCACAGGGTGAAACCTTGTTCCATCTAGGAAGAAATCTTCCTGATACTCCATTTCGACATTTTTCTCATGATGGTCTTTCTAAAAGAGAGTTCATGCCACATAGATCATCAAATCCACACAAAAGTGTCTCTGATGAAATAAAGTTACTTAATTACAACAACTATTAACAGCAACTGACTGGCCAAAACATCGATGACATAGCCTCTGATATTTTAATTCTCAGACAAAAGGCTCAAACAGAAAAAGAGCATATCACATTTGACTGGACTGGCATCAGTTACCTAAAGCAATAAGAGGTAAGGTACGGAGAATTGAGAGACTTTGAAAAAACTAAAAACCAACAACTCTCTATTCCTAAACCCCTTGTCTTTGACAGATTTTAAAACTCTTTTAAATTTTCTGAAGGATTTCCTTCTCCCCAATTTGCTCCACCTCCTGTAAGATCTTCCTCTGTGAATAACACTTCTAAAAAATCAGCCTTGTTTGAACCTTGTTCTTCTTCCCACCTTTCCTTTTCAGGTGTTCATAACAATGAGCACAAAGGACAGCATGTAGACTGCCCTGCCTACAGAAAAGCACTTGAGAGACTAAAAATCAGAAACAAAGGAGTAATCTTGTACATGATGTCTCTCCCTAGAAGTAGCCCTGGTTTTACCTCCACAAACCCACAGGGTGAAACCTTGTTCCATCCAGGAAGAAATCTTCCTAATACTCCATTTCGACATTTTTCTCATGATGGTCTTTCTAAAAGAGAGTTCATGCCACATAGATCATCAAATCCACACAAAAGTGTCTCTGATGAAATAAAGTTACTTAATTACAACAACTATCAACAGCAACTGACTGGCCAAAACATCGATGACATAGCCTCTGATATTTTAATTCTCAGACAAAAGGCTTCGACAGAAAAAGAGCATATTTCCTTGCTCGAAGCTAAAATTGATCACTTTCTTGCACGACAAGAAGAAGTAAAAGCTGTTCTTATCTTAGTAAGTGAAAAATTAGAAAAAAGGCTAGATGTCTTAGGAAAAATGATGGCCAGAACACAAAATGTAAATAGTAAAAACAGCCTTATAAGCCAAACTGCATTAGAGCTTGCGGCTAAAGGCCATAAAGTCAAACATAAAGAAGATACTCTTTTGGAATGATGAGTATCCAAGAAGATGACCAAAGACCAAAATTCCTTTTTGGTCAAGAAATAGAAGAGCTTCATGAGTTAAGAAATATGGTCTCCCAATTCAAACAAATGCCAAATGCCCTCCCAGATAAATATTTATTAGCATTCAGAATCCCAAAAAGAGAAAATATTGGATCCTTAAATCCATACGACCAAAGTCATACTAATCCTCATATAACAGGTCCTCCCCCTGCTCTTGATACTAAAATTTCAGATCTTCCTGACACTTCTTCTTCGTCAGTATTTCATTCCCTTCATTTCGGGATAAATGGGATGAATAATTTAATCTCCCAAATGCCTGATCAACCTTTGTTGAACATACAATGTCAATCCCGCGCCCAAATTAGATCTACCATCTAACTTATATCAAATTGGGTCTTGTACAAAGAACACAGGACAATACAATAACTAGCCAACAACTAGCACTTCAGCTGGTTGCCGGGTTTTCAGGGCTAGCCTCAAAATGGTGGCGCTGGATTCCCCAAGAATCTAGAGAAGAAATGTTGAATGTAGAAGATGCAGACCAAAAAATTCTTACTACCCTTGGTAAAGAATTCTATGGTCCCGATGAAAATGAAGATTATCAACATCTTGCATCTTTATTTATGTCAGCCAGAATCTGTGACCTAAATAAGAGTGAAGAATATTTTTGCTATATGCAAAAATTGTTGATTTCTTCTGGCAATGCTAATAAGCCTGCATATCTAAAACATTACTTGAGAAGATTTCCTTGCCATGTTCCTGATGCTGTTGAACAACACCTTAAAGATAAAAACATCCCTCTATCAGGTCTTTCCCTTGCCCAATTGCATGGATTCATCATGGAAACTTGGCAAGAACATTGTCTGGAGAAAAGAGTGGCTAAATATTTCAAGCGAAACTCTTCAATGTTTTCCCTGGGTTTTTGTAAAGATGTTGCAAAAATGCCAAATTGGGGGTGTGGTGCCTACAACCGAGGACACTTCGGGTGTGAATCATGTAGCTGTAAGAAGAAAAAATAGGCCAAATATACTAGTGCACCTAGATTTCATCCAGACAAAGGCTATAAGCATAAAAAGGGCAAAAGATTTCAAAAGAAAACCTACTTTAAGAAAAGATATGAACCTGTAGATAAAGAAAAAAAATTCATCTGTGGTAAAAAGGGTCACTGGGCTAACAAATGCCCAAATAAAAATAAAAATCCTAGACTTGCTCCCATGTTTTCAGAAGACCTAGATCCAGCCTGGTGGGATCTAGCTTGGTGTGCAGCAGGAGACTACCCTGAAGGTGAAATTGTCTTCTTACCAGAAGAAGGATAATCCTCTGATTCTGACCCTTCCTTAGATAAATTTGCTCCAAAATCATCTGACTCCTCTTCTTCCGATTCTGATGAAGAAGAAGATTTAGGAAGTTGCTTCAGTCCTCTTGATTTCAGTTTTTATATGTTCTCTTTCAATTCGCCTAAGGTCTCCTTAGAGTTTAGGATTGCTAAAATTGACAAATAATTGTCTCAGACCGCAGTCTATCAATATATGAAAATGAAAGATCTGAAAGATGAAAGAAGAAAGATTTTAACAAGAAGAAAAGCAAAAGAAAAAGTTTCAGAAGAAAAAGAGAGATATGTCTCTCCAGAAATTAGCAAGAATCCACAATTCTACCAGCCTGCTGATTTATACAAAGGCTATCCTAATCATCATGAGGATAGACAGAAGTTCAAAAAAGATAAATAAAATCTGCTAAGACTGCAGATCAAAGATAAGCAGTATTCCCTAAAGAAGCTGGTAAAAGAAATATAGGAATTGAAAAGAATGCTTGAAATAACAACAAGAGAAAGAGACCAGTCCTCTGATGAAGAAATGTGCAGAGCCTATGCCGAAGCATTATAGTCACCAAAAGCTGCTGAAAGTCCAAAACATTCTCAACACACTAGTGATTTAGGAACAAAAGACTGTAATAATGATGAACCATCACTAGGATCTCTACGACTATTCACTGGTCCTAAATATTTCATTAAAATAAAGTTTTGTCCATCTGAATTCAAATCTTATGAGCTTGATTGTTTGATAGATTCAGGTTTCCAAATGAATTTGGCAAAAGGAAATGCTATACCATATTTTTACTGGGAAAAAACAAACGAACATGGTGTAGCCATTGAAGGATCTCTTGTACAGCTCAAAGGACGAGTTCTAGATTTTCCAATAAGCATCAATGGAATAAAAGAAGTTCTGCATCTTAATAGACTAGACGACCTAAAAGAAGATTCATCATAGGATCACCCTTCTTGCATAAAGTCAGCCCCATTATAGTTGATGAGCCCAATATGAATTTTTCTTGTACAATAAATGGTAGAAGATTTTCCACCCCTCTATACTATTCTGCTTCTTACAAATGTAAGAATCTTGTTTCTCAATCCAACCATACTCTTAGTCTTACAGAACTGTTCAAAATGGAAAGATGCATCCCCTATGCAGAAATGCACAAAGAATATGTCCTCTTCGAAATTTACTCTAAACTAGAGAAGGATTGCACCTCAGAGTCACCTAATGCATTTTGGACCAGGGAAAAATACTTTGTTTCCTTACCTTTCAAACCCCTAGAAAAAACAAAAGCTCAAAAAGCCTCTGCTGCCCTTATGTCCCCCTTAGAAAGAGAATTTTGTGCAAATGAAATCAAAGAACTCTTGGACAAAGGCCTTATATAACCTTCTAAGAGCCCTTGGGCATGTCGAGCATTTGTTGTCAATAAACACTCTGAGATAAAAAGAGGAAAACCTAGACTGGTTGTGAATTTTAAACCCGTGAACAAGATCCTTGAACCAATCTGTTACCCTCTACCTGATAAATCTAGTTTGTTACAAAGAATAGCAGGATGCACCATTTTTAGCAAGTTTGACCTAAAGTCTGGTTTTTACCAGATTGGAATTGAAGCAAAAGACAGGTACAAAATTGCCTTTGTTGTTCCTCATGGGAAGCATCAGTGGAAGGTTCTTCCATTTGGCATTAATAATGCACCATTAGAAATCCATAAAAGAATGGAAGATATATTAAGAGAAAAGAAATGGGAATTAGTGTACATAGATGATATTCTTATTTGTTCCAACAATTTGCAAGAACATTTGAAACATCTTCAAGAATTTTATTCTTTGGTTTTCAAACATGGATTGGTTTTGTCAAAATCCAAAATGGAAATTGGCAAAAAGGACATTGAATTTTTAGTATATAAAATAAGTAAAGGACAGGTGATCCTTCAAGAACATGTCCTGAAAGTTTTTGCTAACTTTCCTAATCAGATCTTAGAAAAGATTCAATTGCAGATATTCTTGGAAAGCCTAAATTATATTAGGCCATTCTACAAAGGACAGGCAGATGACATTCATTTGCCGCAGCAACGACTGAAGAAAAATCCCCCAAGATGGAATAAATATATGACAAATGCAGTAAAGCAAATCAAAGAAAAAGTAAAATAGCTTCCTCCACTCTCACTACCACGAGGCTAGGGTCAAATGGTGATCAAAACAGATGCCTCCAATAAAGCTTGGGGAGGTATTCTCATAGAAAAACATGGTGATCAAGAATAAATCTGCGGCTATGCTTCAGGAGCATTCAAAAATGCAAAAATCAATTATCCGTCAAGTCACAAGGAAATCCTCGCAGTCAAAAAGACTGTAAACCATTTCAAGCTTTATCTAAAACCTGTTAAGTTCATTATTATAATAGATCTAAAAATAATGCCTGGTATATTCAAGAATGAAAATTTTATGGCAGAAAATAGTTTTAGGATTCTAAAATGGTTTCTTTGGTTGCAAAACTTTGATTTTGAAATTGTATATAAACCAGGATATTTGAATTGTGTTGCTGATATGCTAACCAGAGAATAATTACAGGAGAAACCTAGCCTCAACATGTTTGGCTATGGAGCATCCAGCTCATCAAACAAAAAATCTAAGCTTTGAATCTTCAATGATCACTTGTCAGAGGAAGAAAGAGAAGATTTTTTTAATTGTGCCAGCAAAAAGGAAGCAAATAAGTATCTTGCTCTCTCCTTGATCCAACAAGTAAATGCCTCTCCTCTGAAAATACAAATATTGGAGAGATGGGAAAAACAAGCCTTTAAAGGCTTAGAAAATACCATGCACCAGCTTCAGTAGCTTAATCACGTTTTGGTTGATACAAATTATACAAATGGACGAGAGTTGTATTATGTAGATATCGGTCCAGGATTTTTAACATGGAATAGTTATAACCTCATATTGCAGTTCTGCAGAGAACAAGGAGAAACAATAATTTGTGGAGATCCTTCTACACTGGTGCAACAACAATGGTCTCGATGGATAGAAATTTTCCTTGATAAATTTCGTCCAAGAAAATATTGGGTTCAACGATGTGCAAATTTTATCCTACACCTTCAAACAGACATGATTGTAGCACACCACAATCATAAGTGGTTTAAATTTAAACTGCGACATCTTGGAGGAGCTTACTCTCCTTTTGAACCCCCTATTTTCACTCAGCAGAAATTCAGAAGAATGGACAAGAATGGCCACCTCTTAGATCATAAAATTCATACAAGAAGAATTCCTTTAAACCTTAAAGTTGAATCCAATTTTCAAGGAGAATTCTGTTGGATTCCTAATGACTTCATGATCGGATTCGATGTGGAACAGTGTTTCTCAAATTGCTTATTTCCCGATACCGAATTTGGTTTAGATAATGACTCTGACTCTGATAGATTCGTTGGTTGTACATGTGGGGAAAACCCATGTATTTGTAATCATGACAATGAATAATGGAAAGCGTCGTGGGCCGCTAACAGTAGCTCCACTTTGTCAAAAGTCCAGTCTAGTTGTTAGTCCATAGATTCTTTGACATGGCTTGGGTGACTTACCCAACAAAAGGTGCGATTTGACCCACTACCATGAGATCCGAATAAAGTATTTTTACCGATAGGTGTAAGTTTCGGGTCATTGGTTTACCGGCTAAATATGTATAAATAAGGTGCTCCTCCCCTCATTTGGGCACCAAGTGTTTTTTAGTCTAGTAAGCTTTCTGCATTTTCTCTGTGTGTTGGGAACTATGTATGCTCTCCCTCTGCGCCTCGAGCGATCAGTTGGGATCAAAAGCACTGATCTCACTCTCCCTCTGCACTTAGTGTGATCAATTGGGATCAGAAACTCTGGTTAGTGTAAGTTTGTGCTTGTGATGATCTTCGCCCTCCGAAGAAGAACAAGTTTTTGAGTTTGTATTATGAAGTTGCATTTTCTAAAGTCTTTCTCTCTCACCATTGCGTTCACGTTTGATCTTTGGCGTCTCTTTGGTATCAGAGCCAGTGCAACATTTTGTATCATCTACTTCTACTTGTAAGTTTCAAAAGCTCTTATAATCAAATTCCAATATGATATTCGAGAAATATTTCCGTGTCTAAAGCAATCTGGGAACAGAGTTCATTTATTTCTGTAAAAGTATCCATGTGGAATAGTTGTGATATCCGAGTCCTTTTCAAATTTTTGTGGTTATAGTCTTAGTTACAGGTGTTGTAAATCCACTAGTGTTGTCTCTTGAGATACTTGTAGGATATCCTTAAGCCCTAAACTATTCCTTTACTGCCCGATTCCGGTAAGTGTTCCATGGAACCTTCAATGGACTATGTAGGGCTTACATCCCTAGACTGCCAATCTACATATCAAACTACTGTTTCTTTGACTGAAAGAAAATCTTCCTTTAAGACTTCTGGAACTTCATCATCCATAATAACCATCGATGATACAATACCTTCCCCTGAATAGAAATTGCCCAAGATATTACCTTCTGAGGTTTATAAAATGAAATGGTGGCAGTATAAATCCCGCACACAAATTAAATTCAGTTCATTGGACATCACCTTCACTGACCAGGAAGAGCCCATTCACATTAATTTAATTGACAAAGATCAGATTGAATGGGAAAAAAAAGGTTACAGATATGCGCATATAGGCGCTGTCAAATTAGGACATGGTCCGTTAGTACGACCCTATATGAATGTTTCTTCCTTGTTTTGTGTTTTGGATACCGCCACTTAGATTTTGTTGATGCTTTAATTGGAGGTTTTGAAGGCCCCTTGCACAATGGCCCATTTTTTGGTACTATCCTTTCATATTATTTTGCTTCTTACAAATGTAAGAATCTTGTTCCCCAATCCAACTCGACTCCCAGTCTTGCAAAATTGTTAAAAATGGAAAGATGCATCGCCTATGCAGAAATGCACAAAGAATCTGTCCTCTCCGAAATTTTCTCTAAACTAGAGAAGGATTGCACCTCAGAGTCACCTAATGCATTATGGACCAAGGAAAAATACTTTGTTTCCTTACCTTTTAACCCCCTGGAAAAACCAAAATCTCAAAAATCCTCTTCTGCCCTTATGTCTCCCTCAGAAAGAGAATTCTATGCAAATGAAATCAAAGAACTCTTGGACAAAGGCCTTATAGAACCTTCTAAGAGCCCTTGGGCATGTTGAGCATTTGTTGTCAATAAACACTCTGAGATAAAAAAAGGAAAACCTAACTGGTTGTGAATTTTAAACCCTTGAATAAGATCCTTGAACCAATTCGTTACCCTCTGCCTGATAAATCTAGTTTGTTGCAAAGAATAGCAGGATGCACCATTTTTAGCAAGTTTGACTTAAAGTCTGGTTTTTACCAGATTGGAATCTAAGCAAAAGATAGGTACAAAACTACCTTTGTTGTTCCTCATGGGCAGTATTAGTGGAAGGTTCTTCCATTTGGCATTAATAATGCACCATTAGAATTCCAGAAAAGAATGGAAGATATCTTCAGAGAAAAGAAATGGGCATTAGTGTAAATAGATGATATTCTTATTTGTTCCAACAATTTGCAACAACATTTGAAACATATTCAAGAATTTTATTCTTTGGTTTTCAAACATGGATTGGTTTTGTCAAAATCCAAAATGGAAATTGGCAAAAAGGACATTGAATTTTTAGGATATAAAAGTAAAGGACATGTTATCCTTCAAGAACATGTCCTGAAGGTTTTTGCTAACTTTCCTGATCAGATCTTAGAAAAGGTTCAATTGTAGAGATTCTTGGGAAGCATAAATTATATTAGGCCATTCTACAAAGGACAGGAAGATGACATTCATCTGCTACAGCAACGACTGAATAAAAATCCCCCAAGATGGAATAAAGATGTGACAGATACAGTAAAGAAAATAAAAGAAAAAGTAAAACAACTTCCTCCACTCTCACTACCATGAGGCTCGGTTCAAATGGTGATTGAAATAGACGCCTCCAATAAAGCTTGGGGAGGTATTCTCATAGAAAAACATGGTGATCAAGAAGAAATATGTGGCTATGCTTCAGAAGCATTCAAAAATGCAAAAATCAATTATCCATCAAGTCAGAAGGAAATCCTCACAGTCAAAAAGACTGTAAACCATTTCAAGCTTTATCTAAAACCTGTCAAGTTCATTATTAGAATAGATCTGAAAATAATGCCTGGTATATTTAAGAATGAAAATCTTATGGCAGAAAATAGTTATAGGATTCTAAAATGGTTTCTTTGGTTGCAAAACCTTGATTTTGAAATTGTATATAAACCAGGATATTTGAATTGTGATTCTGATATGCTAACCAGAGAAGAATTACAGGAGAAACCTAGCCTCAACATGTTTGGCTATGGAGCATCCAGCTTGTCAAACAAAAAATCTAAGCTTTGAATCTTCAATGATCCCTTGTCAGAGGAAGAAAAAGAAGATTTTTTGAATTGCACACGGCAAAAAGGAAGTAGATAAGTATCTTGCCCTCTCCTTGATCCAACAAGTAAATGCCTCTCCTATGAAAATACAAATATTGGAGAGATGGGTAAAACATGTCTTTAAAGGCTTAGAAAATGCCATGCACCAGCTTCAGTAGATTAATCACGTTTTAGTTGATACAACTTATACAGATGGATAGGAATTGTATTATGTGGATAACGGTCCAGGATTTTTAACATGGAATAGTCATAACCTCATATTGGAGTTCTGCAGAGAACATAGAGAAATAGTAATTTGTGGAGATCCTTCTACACTGGTGCAACAACAATGGTCCGGATGGACAGAAGTTTTCCTTGATAAATTCTGTCCAAGAAAAGATTGGGTTCAACGACGTGCAAATTTCATCCTACACCTTCAAGCAGACATGATCATAGGACACCACAATCATATGTGGTTTAAATTTAAACTGCGACATCTTGGAGGAGCTTACTCTCCTCTTGAACCCCCTATTTTCACTTAGCAGAAATTCAGAAGAATGGACAAAAATGGCTTCCTCTTAGATCATAAAATTCATACAAGAAGAATTCCTTTAAACCTTAAAGTTGAATCCATTTTTCAAGGAGAATTCTGTTGTATTCCTAATGAAGTCATGATCGGATCCGATGTGGAATAGTGTTTCTCAAATTGCTTATTTTTGGATACTGAATTTGGTTTAGATAATGACTCTGACTCTGATAGATTCGCTGGTTGTACATGTGGGGAAACCCCATGTATTTATAATCATGACAATGAATAATGGAAAGCATTGTGGGCCGCTAACAGTAGCTCCACTTTGTAAAAATTCCAGTCTAGTTGTTAGTCCGTAGATTCTTTCACATGGCTTAGGTGACTTACCCAACAAAAGGTACTATTTGATCCACTGCCATGAGATCCGAATCAAGTATTTTTACCGATAGGTGTAAGTTTTGGGTCACTGGTTTACCGGCTAAATATGTATAAATAAGGTGCTCCTCCCCTCATTTGGGCACCGAATGTTTTTGAGTCTAGTAAGCTTTCTGCATTTTCTCTGTGTGTTGGGCACTGTGTATGCTCTCCCTCTGCGCCTCGAGTGATTAGCTGGGATCAAAAGCAATGATCTCACTTATAATGAGTCTGTAAAACTAGTAGCGTATTCTCTCCCTCTGCACTTAGTGTGATCAGCTAGGATTAGAAACTCTGGTTAGTGTAAGTTTGCGCTTGTGATGATCTTTTCCCTCTAAAGATGAACAAGTTTTTGAGTCTGTATTACGAAGCTTCATTTTCTGAAGTCTTTCTCTCTCACCATTGCATTCACGTTCGATCTTTGGCATCTCTTTGGTATCAGAGCCAGCGCGACATTTTGTATCATCTACTTCTACTTGTAAGTTTCAAAAGAAATTATAATTAAATTCCAGTATGATATTCGAGAAATCTTTCTGTATCTAAAGCAATCTAGGAACAAAGTTCATTTATTTCTGTAAAAGTATCCACGTGGAATAGTTGTGATATCCGAGTCCATTTCAAATTTTTGTGGTTATAGCCTTAGTTACAGATGTTGTAAATCCACTAGTGTTGTCTCTTGGGAGACCTGTAGGATATCCTTATGCCCCAAACTATTCCTTTACTACCCAATTCTGGTAACTGTTCCATGGATCCTTCAATGGACTCTGTAGGGCTTACATCCCTGGACTACCAATCTACAGATCAAACTACTGTTTCTTTGACTGAAGGAAAATCTTCCTTTCAGACTTCTGGAACTTCATCATCTATAATAACCATCGATGATACAATACCTTCCCCTGACTGGAAACTGCCCAAGATATTACCTTTTGAGGTTTATAAAAAGAAATGGTGGTAGTATAAATCTTGCACACAAATTAAAATCAGTTCTTTGGACATCACCTTCATTGACCAGGAATAGCCCATTCAACATTAATTTAATTGACAAAGACCAGATTGACTGGGAAAAAACAAAAGGTTACAAATATGCGCATCTAGGTGCTGTCAAATTAGGACTTGGTTCATTAGTATGACCCTATATGAATGTTTCTTCCTTGTGTTGTGTTTTGGATACCCGCCACTTACATTTTGCTGATGCTTTAATTGGAGGTTTTGAAGGCCCCTTACACAATGGCCCATTTTTTGGTACTATTTTTCCTAAGTATTCTGTCAGCCTTGATGACCCCTACATCTATAATTTACTCAAGGCCTATATTCGTCCCTTAGGATTTAAAATGGACACTGGCTCTAAAATCATCCAGCTTAAATAGTTAGTTGTAACCCACTTTGGAAATGATTCCCTTCCACCTCTTACCCCGAAAGTCCATGAAAGCTCACGCCTACTAAGTATGGTAGAAATTGATAAGTCAAAAAATTATACACCTATCACATTTGACTGGACTGGCATCAGTTACCCAAAGCAATGGGAGGTAAGATACAGAGAATTGAGAGACTTTGAAAAAACTAAAAACCAACAACTCTCTATTCCTAAACCCGTTGTCTTTGACAGATTTTCAAACTCTTTTAAATTACCTGAAGGGTTTCCTTCTCCCCAATTTGCTCCACCTCTTGTAAGATATTCCTCTGTGAATAATACTTCTGAAAAATCAGCCTTGTTTGAATCCTATTCTTCTTCCCGCCTTTCCTTTTCAGGTGTTCATAACAATGAGCAGGGGGCGCTCTCACCAATTTTGGATTTTTGTTTTGACTATTTTTTTTCTACTAACCGACAATTGTTAATATTATGGGGCACTCTCACCAGATTTGGATTTTTGTTTTGACTATTTATTTTTTTACTAACCACCAATTGCTAATATTATGGGGCACTCTCACCAAATTTGGATTTTTGTTTTGACTATTTCTTTTTCTACTAATCAGCGATTGCTAATATTATGGGGTGCAAATGACAAAAGTAATGGTGTGTCTAGGGTTTCAATTAGTAGGAAATATTCTAAATAGAAGGGCAATCTATTTGTTGTGCGATTGATATATGGAAACATTTTTTTTTACCTTTCAGATCTAATTATTAATCCAAGTTAATTTTTATACCTGCGTTATTGGTTTTAATGGGTTGGATCCGTATTGCTTAAATGTTTTAGATCTGTAATGTTCTTTTTTTGAAGTTCATGGAAAATATAATAGTTCTCTTAGCATTTAGAACATATATATCTAGTCACACATACTTTATGGCTGGAATTCTAAATTTTTTTTCTTTATGGTCAATACTTATTCCTGCACCATACTTATTTTATTCAAATTCTACATTTGCAATCCAACTGCGATCCATTTTGACCCTGATTTATCAATCGACGACCATTGAATCTTTCATATGGAGCTTAAATAATTACGATGGTATCAAACATTTATGGTAATGATTTCTCAAGGATCCGATTCGGCTGCTGGCGCAGTGCATTTAACAATGTGCCTGTTCCAAAAGATCCATGTGAGAATGGGGACGAATTAATTGAATGAGCAGTTTGATGGAACGTCTAGAATCATTTTTGAATTTTCTAGATCTAGATCATTTAGATCTCTACGTGCTCATTTGAAAATGTTTTAGCATTTTCCAAAGCTAGATCATTTAGATCTCTAGCTGTTTAGTTGAAAACATTTTTGCATTTTCCAGATCTAGATCATTTAGATATCTTCCTGTTCAGTTGAAAATGTTTTATGCATTTTCTAGATCTAGATCATTTAGATCTCTACATGTTTAGCTGAAAACATTTTTTCTTGCATTTTCCAGATTAAGATACCTCTATGTTCTCAGTTGAAAACATTTTTGCATTTGCTAGATCTAGATAACCATAGATCTATGATTTTATAATTTTTATTCATGCGTTTTCATTGAAATCAATTATGGACCATAGCTGATGTTACAGAGAGAAATTCCTATGGATTGGGGTACCACAACAGACAGCTTAACTCCAGAAATCAATCCTTTCCTATATGCAAGAGAAACCAAACAACTAACACTAAAGGATCTCAATTCGTACCTTATTCTGGACGGTTGATGTAGATCGTCGTTGAGCTTTCCAACTTCAGCTTGAATTGATAAATTGCTTCCTCAACATTCAATAAACAAGACAAGAATACTATATATAATTGTGTTAGCTCTACTCTAGCATATATAATCAATAACATATAAGCATTTGAAATCATCCATGGATAAAATATTCATTCAAACACACATTATTGGTGTAACACTCTGGTTTTGACCAAGTTGCATTGGATGTATATGATGTATATAGTGTAAATAATCATGGTGCGGAGTTAAAGGCCAAGGCCCCACCATTGATTGGTTATGCGTTGTTTCAGGTTGAAATTGTCACTGATGGTATATTGGGGCATGCGGCATATATTAAGTTTTGTCATCATGTAAATATGCATCTTTAATTAAAATGAACCCCAACCAGCTACATTTGCGGCAACTAAATTGATAAGGGGCATGATTTTCACAAGGATAAGGGTGCGGGATGTCAAACCTTGGGCAATGAGGGAAAAATCCATGTGTCACCTTCCCTTGTCTTACCCAACTGCCACCATTAAAAACTGCTGCTATTAGCTGAGGCAGTTGTGGTTGGGAGTGGAGTGTGGTAGGACTGTCAATCCTTGCCCACACACACACTCCACCAGCATGGTTGACCTCACGATGGCAAGCAAAAACCACCACCATCACTCCAACGGACTCTCCACTCTCTCCACGATGGTGCTGAAACACTCACGCACTTTTTACTACTGCGCGTCCTCTCCATTGGCTGTTCATCTTCACACATAGGCAGAGATGTTCATCCTCACGCAGGAGCAGGAGTCTTGCTCATTCCTAGGCGCAGAATTTTCCTGGTTTTACTCACGCAGTTTTCCTCTACGGATTTTGTGGATGGAGTGGGTGTATACTTTCCTCACAGACTGATTCATGGGTTGCTGTGGTATCCCTTATGTTATAGTGTGTTTTGTTGGGGTCTTCTTTACACTTTGGGGGTGGGAGTCTGTTCATTTTCACGCACAGAAATCTACTCTGTTCGATCTCACGTAGCCAGGAGGGGAGCTGCTTATCGGTTGTCATTCATGTTTTTCCACAGAGTGGAATCGGGTGTGTTTTTCCTCTGTATTTTGGGGATCTGGTGCAAGTTTCTCTCACGCACAGGTTGAGAGTATGTATCTTCTTCCCCAATGTGTCCTGTGTAAGTCTTTTTCTCTTACTTAGTTGTCCAGGACGGACTGTTGTCTTTCCTCATGTTGTGATTGTGTTTACTATTATGTTTGGGACTGTTGTAATTCGCTGGGGAGTCGTTTTGGCCACGATAGGGCCAAGACGACCCAGGAGTCGTTTTCCCTGTTTAAGCTGTAACTGCTGATTGATTGCATGCATGCAATGGTTGGTATTCAGACTGTGTTGGGAGCAGGGATGGGGGCTTGGTATGCTTGATAAACCTGGTGTGTTTGGAAACCACACAGACAGAGCTAGATCGATGGCTTTCTTCTCCACAACCCCTGAATAGCACTGGAAGGGAATGCAGGGCCTAAGGGACTGTGTAGTAGAGAAGGGACTGATTCCTTGTGTTGGGTGTGTGTGGGTGTCTTAGAAGTCAGGCTAGTTCTAGTGTAGGTGTTCCTGGCTCTGTAATGGGCTCACCAGCTTAGCATTTAGCCTTTCCCAACTACTTGATGGCCTGATAAACTTGACCATGTTGGCTTGGCTGTCTTGTTGATGGCCTGATAAACCCAACTGTGTTGGCTTGGCTATGTTTTGTGTACCCTTAGCTATGTGTAAGCCTTCTTGTTCCTTATTCCTTGGAAAATCATGCCCAGCTCATGGGTGGCAGCGTTGCTGAGCAATTAAGGAGCACGCTGGCCTATGGTTGGGTGGAACGTTGTAGCGACGTAGCTAGTTGCAGAACGAGTTCCTCATAAGATAAGTAATCTTGTCTATTCTATTTCTACAATCATATTTTTTGTTAATGAATGTGATGAACATGTAGAATGCTTGTATGAATGTATGTTTGCTTCTGCTGTATGATAAATGATCATGTATGCATGTTCTAGTTCAAAGCATTTTATTTCAGCATTTCAACAATGTTATGAATGCACATGTTCATGGGGCTGGTAGCCCGGATGGTTAACTCCATCATAGCGTCCTCTTTGCCTGTCAGAGGGTCAGGGATGCTATAGTGTGGTATCAGAGCTTCATGGGCCTGAATGGACCATGAAGATGCAGTGATAGAAGCAAAATTTCTTTCTGCCCAGCAGAGATCAGTTTTTGATGACAGAAAACTTCCACAATTGTCTAAGTGTTTGAACTGTCGGTTCATCGGAACACTTTGCGAGAAGGAATTCCGATGTAGTGGAGAGCTAGGCAGAAGCATACTCGACGGAGGACAGTTGGAAGGAAAATTGCGGAAAATTTTCTAAGTGTTCGACGTCCGTCGGCGGAAAAATTTGATCAAGTGCTCGCCGTTGCGGATGGCTGGACAACTACGCGTCCTACGGGTAAGGCCTCCGACCGCCAATGCTGTAAAGAAATTTTAAAATTTTTTCTAAGGCCCGAAATCGTCGACTATCGAAAGAAGATAGTGTTTTGTGTGTTGCCGTTTCGGAAGCCTAGAGCACTAGTCTTTCGACGAGAAGAGACTGTCGACACCGATTAGGTTATGCCACAGGAGGTTGGGCCGCCGATCGGGAGAAGAGTGAAGATGGTGGGCTGCCGTTGTGGCTACTGATGAAACTATTTCACCGACAAAAAGAAGAGAATGGAGCCGATCAAGCGGTGAAAAGGAAGACTAAAGGGGGGGAATTTTGAAAATTTTCTAAGTCCTGGAGTCGTTAGCCATCGGCGATGGTTAGTGGATTGAACGTCTGCCGTTGCGGTTGCCTAGATGACTAACCTCACGATGCACAAGACACACGACCGTCGATGCAGTGCATAGGCTGGTTTCATCATTGATTAGGTTCGGATAGTTGGATGTGGATCCGATGCAGTGGAGGAAGTTTATTGTGCGGACCACCGAAACATTGGATTGATAGTTGGAATGAGACTCGATTCTGCACAAGGAAATTTTGGGTTTTCCGTGGGATTTCTTAGCAAATTTTGACTTTTTTTTTCAAAAAGATTTTCAGTGGTTTTTTAGTGGATTTTCAGGGATGGGATGGAGAAAGTGGCAGTGATCTTATGCGCCAGATTGTGTGAAAAACATAGATTTACAAGGGGGCAAGCCCCCTTGACCCCTGTCGTCCCCCTCAAATAGACGTTCTTTAAGAAAATATTGTGTTTGGGCAAATTGTTATTTTATGGTTTTTCTAGGAGAAGGTAAATAATTCTGATTTATATCAATATTATGCATTTAACAGTTGTGTTACTAACACATTTGCAGAATCATAGTCACCTTCAAGGGCAGTATTCCAGGTAGAGCAGTTTGGTAAGTAAGTGGTGGTTTAGTTATGAGAACCCATGATGGATATGATGCTCGGGATTCTTATGAGCGTTCCCGAGATGCCATGGGAGAAAATGTCCGTAATGGAAATGATGACATAGAGTCTAATGGAAGGAGATTCCAAGAGACACCATCAGATGTTGCAGCCACCATGAGAAGCTTGATCAAAGCCTAGGAAGAGTAGCATCAGTTGAATACTGCCATGTTGCAGAGTTTGACAGACTTGCAAAGAAAGATAGACTCTGGATGAGGTACAACAAGACTAGAAGGAAGTAAGAGCAGTACTAGGAGAAGGAGAAGGAATTCTAGTGGATCATCTAATTCTGAAGAATCCAGCAGGGATTCCAGTTCTTCTTCTCATAAAAGAAAAAGAAAGAGACACCATAGGGATCGCTCTTGAGATGAATTTAAGAAAGATAAACCTTTGACATTTGATGGTGAGGTAAAGACTGGACAAGAGGTTGAAGCTTGGCTTCTTGGGATAAAGAAGTACTTTCAAGTGCATGATTATTTAGGAAACATGAAGGCAAGAGTTGCCATATTCAATTTGAATGGAAGAGCATCCATTTGGTGGGAATACTTCAAGCAAGTAAAGAGGATCAGTGAAAGGAGACTTAAGTAGAAACAGTTCAAGAAGTATTTCAAGCAGAAATACCTCTCTAACAGGTATTATGATGACAAGATTAAGGAGTTCCATGAGTTGAGATTGGGACAGCAAACCATGGAAGAGTATGCAAATAAGTTTTAGCTATTGAGGTATGTCCGGTACATCAGAGATGAAAAAGTGAAGGTCCAACATTTTCTGAGTGGAATACCTCAGTCTTACAAAGATAGAATTGAGTTTTATGAACCTAGAACTCTTGAAGAAGCAATAAGGAAGGCTAAGTATTGCTATGAGAAAAGCAAAGGTAAACCGAATTACCATAAGGCATGGAAGGACAAGAAGAATGAAAAGTTTAACCAAAGAAAGAAAGGTTTCAAACCTTATAACTTTAGGAATCAGCAGAAGCAGCCATCCCAAGCTGCGAGTAAGCTAGTTGGAGTGACAGGAGAAAATCCTAAGGATCCACAACAGAATAGAGGACCACTCTAGTGTTGGAAGTGTGGAGGACCCCACATGCATAGGAATTGTCCACTCGAGAATGAGAGTGCAAGACCGGCTTATAACATTCAAGAATCAGAAACAGTGGGCTAGGTAGCAAGGGCAGTCCCTAGGATCTATGCAACATTGGAGGACCGCTAGGCAGATCACTAGTCAGCTGTGGTTGAAGTAGCAGGTAAGATTGTTGAGCAATCTATTTCTATTTTGATTGACCCTGGTTCTATGCACTGTTACATTACTCCTAGAGTAGTGGAGATTTGTGCTTTTAAGAAAGTAAAGCATAGGAAATCTTGGTTAGTTCAGCTAGCCACTGGAACTAAGAGAAAGGTCAGTGAAGTGGTAGAGAAATGTCCATTGGTCATGAATGGATTGGTCACTTGTGTAGATCTAAATGTTCTACCATTTGGTTCCTATGATGTTCTCATTGGAATGGATTGGTTAGAAGCTCACAGGGTAAAGCTTGACTATTACAACAAGACTTTCGAATGCATAAATGAAGAAGGGAACCTAGTAATTGTGAAAGGTATTCCAAAGGTGATTTCAGTATGGCAGGTTTTAGCAATGCAGTTAAAGAATTTCTATAGGAAGGGTTTCCAGTTGTATGCAACTCATAATTTAGAGACATCAGGAGATGAAACTTCAAGGTTGGAGGACTATCAATTGTTACAGGAATTCAGGGATGTGTTTCCTGATGAGATTCCAGGGATTCCTCCAAAGCGAGACATTGATTTCACTATTGAACTTGTGCTAGGAGCATCACCAGTGTCTAAGGCACCCTACAGGATGAGTACACCGGAGATGCTAGAGTTGAAGATGCAACTGAAAGAGCTATTGGAAAATAAGTATATCTGACCGAGTGTGTCTCCTTGGGGAGCACCAGTTCTATTTGTAAAGAAGAAAGATGGTACACTCAGGTTATGTATTGATTACAGACAACTGAGCAAGGTTACTGTGAAGAATAAATATCCTTTTCCTAGGATTGATGACCTATTTGATCAAATGAGGGGAGCAAAGGTATTTTCCAAGATTGACTTGAGGTCTGGTTACCATCAAGTGAGAATCAAGGATGAAGACATTCATAAGATAGCCTTCAGAACAAGGTATGGACATTATGAGTTTGTAGTGGTACCATTTGGCCTCACAAATGCACCAGCTACATTTATGTGCCTTATGAATAGTGTCTTTAGCAGGTATCTGGACAAGTTTGTTCTTGTTTTCCTTGATGACATTCTTGTTTATTCTAAGAATGAGGAAGAACATGAAGAGCATTTGAGGTTGACATTGCAATTGCTCAGGGAGCATCAACTGTATGCAAAACTGAGCAAGTGTGACTTCTATAGAGATAGAATTTAGTATTTGGGTCACATTATCTCAGAAGAGGGTATATCTGTGGACCCTGAAAAGATTGAAGCCATTATGAATTGGCCTACTCCAAGAAATGTGACAGATGTAAGATCTTATATGGGGCTTGCAGGATACTACAAGAGATTCATTGAGGGATTCTCCAAAGTTGCACATGCCATGACTTCTTTGCAAAAGAAGGGGATGAAGTTTGAATGGACATCGAGGTGTGAAGAAAGTTTCAAGAGGTTGAAGGATATTCTCACCAGTGCGCTAGTATTGAAGGTTGCAGATCTAGAGAAAGATTTTGTGGTGTGTACCGATGCATGTGGACAAGGGCTTGGAGGAGTCCTTATGCAAGACAACCACGTAATATGTTATGAGTCGAGAAATCTGAAGGAGCATGAGAAGAACTATGCCACTCATGATCTAGAACTTACAGCCATAGTACATGCTCTCAAGATGTGGAGGCATTACTTGATGGGTAGAAGATTTGAGCTCAGAATAGACCATTGTGGTCTGAAGTATTTGTTTGATTAGCCTACTCTGAATGCTAGGAAATCAAGATGGTTGGAGTTGTTATGTGAGTTTGGTTTTGAAATCAAGCACATAAAGGGAAAGGAAAATAAGGTATATGATGCACTCAGCAGGAAGATGCAAGAAATGCATGTGGCATCTCTTAGTATTTGCCAATCAAATTTGAGACAGAAGATTGTTATTCATGCTGCTGGAGATGAATTGTATAAGCAGGTAAAAGACAAATTGCAGCAACAAAGCCTTGAGAAGAGGTATGAGGGATATAAATTTGAAGAAGATGGAATTCTCACCTATAAAGGTAGAATTTATATTCCAGATGTAGCAGATTTGAGGAGAGCTGTTATGGATGAAATCCATCAAGCTCCGTATTCTGGTCACCCAGGATATCAGAAGACAATTGCTACAGCTAGAAAGTAGTACTTTTGGCCAAGAATGAAAAGGGATATGGCTGAGTACATTTTGAGGCCTATGAAATGTCAACAGCTAAAGGTTGAGCATCAACACCCTGTAGGTTTGTTGCATCCTTTCCCAGTTCCAGAATGGAAATGGGAAGTTATTTCCATGGATTTTATTACAGGATTGCCGATGACTTGGAGACAACATGATTCCATCATGGTTGTGGTAGACAAGTTGACAAAGGTAGTGCATTTTATACCAGTTAAGTCTACGCATAAGACAGATGACATTGCAAAGATCTTCATGAAGGATATTTTCAAATTGCATGGATTTCCTAAGGCAATAGTCTCTGATAGAGATGTTGAGTTCACTTCCAATTTTTGGAAGGGGTTGTTTGCAGATTTGGGTACAAAGCTAAACTTCAGCACTGCGTACCATCCTTAGATAGATGGGCAGACAGAGAGAGTTAATCACGTGCTTGAAGACATGCTTTGCATGTACGTGATGGACAAACCAACCAAGTGGGAAGATTACTTACACTTGGTAGAGTTTTCTTATAACAATGGACAGCAGGCATCCTTGGGGATGAGTCCATATGAAGCTTTGTATGGAAGAACGTGTAGAAAACTTGTGACTTGGGACAACCCAGTGAATAGAGTTGTGCTTGGACCAGAATTGCTCAAGGAAATGGAGCAAGAAGTTGTAAAGATCAGGCAGAATCTGAAAGCAGCACATGACAGATAGAAAAGCTATGCAGATAAGCATAGGGTGAATAGGGATTTCAGTGTTGAGTGTTTGGGATCATGTTTACCTCAGAGTGAGGGAAAGGAAGAGTTCCTTGAAACTTGGAAGTTATGCCAAGTTGTCACCTAGATACTGTGGGCCGTTTGAAGTGCTTGAAAGAATAGGGCTAGTTGCATATAAACTTGCATTGCCTACTAGCACTAGGGCTCATAATGTTTTTCATGTTTCTTTGCTTAAGAGATATGTACATGATCCTAACCATGTGATAAATTGGGATGGGATTTAGGTGGAACCTGAGGGAGAGTTTCGAATCGAGCCAATGCACATCCTCGACAGGAAGGTCACAGTGCTCCGGAATCGAGCCATAGGGCAGGTAAAGGTGCAATGGGAGCACTACGGACCTGAAGAGGCTACGTGGGAGCTGGAGGATGCCATGCGATTGGCACATCCATTTTTGTTCAATTCTGTGGAACACTAAGGCGATACCAGTGTAGCATTTTGTTCAATTTTGTAAAGCACTGAGGACAGTGCTATTGAAGGGGGAGGGGAATGTAACACCCCGGTTTTGACCCCGTTGCATTAGATGTATATGATGTATATATTGTAAATAATCATGGTGCGGAGCTAAAGGCCAAGGCCCCACCATTGATTGGTTATGATATGATTCGGGTTGAAATTGTCACCGATGGTATATCGAGGCATGCGGCATATATTAAGTTTTGTCATCATGTAAATATGCATCTTTAATTAAAATGAACCCCAACCAGCTACGTTCACGGCAACTAAATTGAGAAGGGGCATGATTTTCACAAGGATAAGGGTGGGGGATGTCAAACCTTGGGCAATGAGGGAAAAAGCCATGTGTCACCTTCCCTTGTCTTACCCAACTACCACCATTAAAAAATGCTCCTGTTAGCTGAGGCAATTGTGGCTGGGAGTGGAGTGTGGTAGGATTTTCAGTCCTTTCCCACGTGCACACTCCACCAGCATGGTTGACCTCACGATGGCAAGCAAAAACCACCGCCATCACTCCAGCGGATTCTCCACTCTCTCCACGATGGTGGTGAAACACTCACGCACTTTCGACTACTGCACATCCTCTCCATTGTCTGTTCATATTCACGCATAGGCAGAGTTGTTCATCCTCACGTAGGAGCGGGAGTCTTGCTCATTCGCACGCGTAGAATTTTCCTGGTTTTACTCACGTAGTTTTACTCTACGGATTTTGTAGATGGAGTGGGTGTATACTTTCCTCATAGACTAATTCATGGGTTGCTGTGGTCTCCCTTACGTTACAACGTGTTTTGTTGGGGTCTTCTTTACACTTTGGGGGCGGGAGTTTATTCATTTTCATGCACATAAATCTACTCTGTTTGATCTCATGCAAGCAGGAGGGGAGCCGCTTATCAGTTGTCATTCACATTTTTCCATAGAGTGGAATCGGGTGTATTTTCCCTCTGTATTTTGGGGATCTGGTGCAAGTTTCCCTCATGCACAGGTTGAGAGTATGTATCTTCTTCCCCAGTGTGGCCTATGTAAGTCTTTTCCGCTTGCTTAGTTGTCCAGGACGAACTGTTGTCTTTCCTCATGTTGTGATTATGTTTACTGTTACGTTTGGGACCATTGTAATTCGCTGGAGAGTCATTTTGGCCACAATAGGGCCAAGAACGACCCAAGAGTCATTTTACCTGTTTAAGCTGTAACTGCTGATTGATTGCATGCGTGCAATGGTTGGTCTTCAGACTGTGTTGGGAGTAGGGATGGGGGCTTGGTATGCTTGATAAACTTGGTGTGTTTGGAAACCACATAGACAGAGCTAGAGGGATGGATTTCTTCTCCACAACCCCTGAATAGCACTGGAAGGGAATGCAGGGCCTGAGGGACTATGTAGTAGAGAAGGGACTGATTCCTTGTGTTGGGTGTGTGTGGATGTCTTAGAAGTCAGGCTAGTTCTGGTGTAGGTGTTCCTGGCTCTGTAATGGGCTCACTACCTTAGCATTTATCCTTTTCCAGCTCCTTGATGGCTTGATAAACCTAACCATGTTGGCTTGGCTATCTTGTTGATGGCCTGATAAACCCAACTGTGTTGGCTTGGCTGTGTTTTGTGTATCCTTGGCTATGTGTAAGCCTGCTTGTTCCTTATTCCTTGGAGAATCATGCCCAGCTCAGGGGTGGCAGTGTTGCTGAGCGATTAAGGAGCACGCTGGCCTATGGTTGGGTGGAACGTTGCTGCGACGTAGCTGGTTGTGGAACAAGTTCCTCATAAGATAAGTAATCTTGTCTATTTTATTTCTGCAATCATATTTTTTGTTAATGAATGTGATGAACATGTAGAATGCTTGTATGAACATATGCTTTCTTTCGCTATATGATAAATGATCATGTATGCATGTTCTATTTCAAAGCATTTTATTTCAGCATTTCAGCAATGTTATGAATGCACATGTTCATGGGGCTGGTAGCCCGGATGGTTAACGCCAAGGTAGCGTTCTCTTAGTCGGTCGGAGTGTCAGGGATGCTACAATTGGATAGGAAAAGATATTTCTATTAATATAAAATCAGAGATTACAATGAATACAACATCTGTTGGCATGTTTACGAATCAAAGAAACTGAGCCCCCCACTTGGGCTCCACCACTTCAATCCTCCATCTCTCGATAGCAAGTTCACAAGCAAAAGGTAAGCTTGGGAATAACACAAAAGTGCTCCAAGGGACAAAGGGGATGTAGACTCAAGCACAAGTTCTAACAACAATGGACTATAGTTCTCTTGCTCTCAATTCCTCCTGCCTTTAATGTATCCAAAGGGTTCCTTATATAGCTCTTCAATGGGGTGATGAAAGGCCGAATCCAAGCGATCTCGAGGAATATGGAATGCTAGGAGACAAGTGAGCCAGATCCACATCAAGGAAAACTCCAAAAGAATTTGGCCTTTTGCACACATCCAGATGTACGCGGTTTTAGGGGTCAAACCCGCGTATATACGCGATAAAGGGTTCAAAAGTTGCGTATGGAAAATTTTACATGGTTTTAGGGATGATCAAGGAAACATCAAAGGAACAAAAATGGTCCATTGGGTCTAAGGAGTCTGCATAGGGACAGGGAAGGCCATAAAAGTGTGATTCACCATGTATGGTAAAATCAGCTATAACAGATGCCCCCTAATGTGTGAGGTCAGAGGGGTCATACGATGGCCGAAATACATTATAAGTCCTGCCCAGAAATGAAGTGATGAAGAACCCAGTGGAAGAACCAGCCATCCAATCAACACTATACAATGATACAACTCTGCATATAACTACAAATACATATAGCAATCCCAGATACATAAGAGTACAATGGCCATGAATAGGCATGATACAATATGACATATGTGGTCATCGCCACGTACAATATACATAGATCAGAATCTCCATGATGAAGATATACAAAGGATCATGATCTCCATGAAGACTGAAGATATATAACATATCAAGATCTCCATAATGGCTGGAAACGTTTGACATATACTGGAATCAAGTCACGAGAGCTGAAATATCATGAACACTGGAACGATCAAGGAGGTAGCATATATGAGATGCCACCAATCTGGAAGGTCTTCTACACAAACCGCTACGAGTACATGTCCTACTATGTGAATAGAGGTGTCAAGGTTGAACATAGTAGTCCATCGTCTGATTACCTTTCATTGATGTATACCGTTAATAAACGCGAGATCACCCACCGATAATGAAAATGGGAATCAAGGTACTAGAGTGCAAACTAACAAGTGTGAATAAAAGTGTTGAGGTCAAACACTTGAGAGAATCCATCGATTAGGGTACATTGATGTATTCCCAAAAAACTATTGATGGCGAGAGAACCTGCCACTGATGACTGCAAGTCTTAAGGCACTCAAAGATGACTCTAGATTTCTATCCCAGAATAAATGATCTGAAGTTGATGGGATGAAATATGCTAGAAGGAGGGCATTAAGGCATCCCCCATCATCCAACATGAGGTACTCAACAAAGCTGTATAATGTGGAAGGAATCGATCATAAGGTGCACGAACCAGTAACTGTACCAGGAATGGCTGACATGCAAAGTCAAGATAACTGAGGAATGGTCAACTCAGGTTTCAAATTCCTTCAAACAAGAGCATAATGACAAATGGTGACTTAATATAGGTAGCATAGACTCGATATGCAAAACTGGAACATCTCTATGACACAGGAGGAATTGATAGAGGCTCCATAGGGACTGGAAGCTTAACCAGTCGGTGGAGATAAACTTAGATAAATGAGTACAGCTCCAAAAGTCAAACTATTAACCCAACCAATGGATGTGATATACAGTGCTCTGTTCGAAGGCGACACAATTCGAATGCTGCCAAAGATAACATCTTTCCTTGTCTGGATTTTTGGTTTTTTAATTTTTTTTGGACCTTTTCAAATATTTGAAAAGCTTAAAAAAGAATAAAAATTCTTTAAAGTTACAGACTAGGAGGAGATGAGTGTCAAATGGGAAAAAAAACTACTTCCAAGCAGTGGAACGTACCTATACTAAATGCAAGGATACATGTGTAAGATAGTGACACTCGTGGGAAAGTCCCCTCCCGGTAAAAATAGGGAATCAAGCTACAAAGGATATATAAAATGGCTCTACATGGTTAGGCATGAGGCAAGCTCGGGCTATATGGCTTATACTCAAAGTCAGGGAAGTCGGCATAAGGATCAATAAGGTAGGAAAAGCTCATGATAATGCAGTTACAACTTGACATAAGGGAGTCTTGGGGAAATAAGCCAGCAAAAGATCAAGAGGAGTATGAGGCTCTTGCAAAATGGCATGGAAATACTATACAATGGACTCCCACACTGTAAAGGACAAAATTGTCGTCATGGGCACCAAATGTAAATAAGGAGCTAACTAGGGTACCCATGTAAGGTCAAGCTCTACCATTAAAATCATGCCACTTCTAAAACAATAAGAAGGTTCCATGACAAGATAGAATGGGTTCGTACCTACAGTTATGATGAAACGGTCATAAGGTCATGCAAAATGCAAATGGTGGTGAAACCTAACCTATATGCTAGTTTAGACATGATACTTGAAATTGACACAAACAGGTCAAAACAATGGTTGAAACGATGCTTAAAAGAGTCTCCTACATCATATATTAGTCAAAAAACGGTCCAAACTATAGAAAGAGGGGTAAAAATTTTCAAAAATTTGAAAAATTTCTATAAATAGTAAAAAATTCAAAACATTATATAACATTTGAAATTTTTACCCAATTGAGCTCAAAACTTCAAACGCGAATTCCGGGAGATCCAACCGACAGAATCCGACACCTTTTTTTCCAGGTAATTTCCCATGCCTTGCTCTTTCATTTTCATGTAAAATTTTCAATTTTCCATGGTCAATTTGAATTTCTAGGCCACCCTAAAGTGTGCATCTCAGCCCACATGGAAATTGAGGATTTTTCCACGTATAGGGCTGGATATACGCAGAAAAATCCCTCAAAGTCGCGTACATACGCGGCTATTTAGCAAACAGTCGCGTATGCAGCCACGATCAAGTTTTTTAAAGATTTCTAATGACCCAAACTTGATTTAAACATGCAGGATGGTTCTAGACTGGAGAGAACATGAGCACGAGGATGTAGAAGAAGTAGTACGTGGTGATCTAATGGCATAACAGGCTCTTCATGCATGCGCGCTCTACAAGTTTTGGTGTCTTGGTGGCTTAAGAGCCAAACCAGGACTGCTATAGATGCTAGTAGACTACTGGGATCCGGACTCAGAGTCATTGCAGATCGATGGGATGTCCCTCACCATAGAATTGGAGGACATATACTTTATTACTGGACTTTCTCGACAGGGGGAAGTGGTGAACCTATGATATCATGGGCTCGGAGGTGGCCTCACCATCGATGAGTACATAGCTGTGTATTGTTATCTAGACACGGAGAAGGTCGGGAGTTAAATCCCAACTAACTCCATACAGGTGCTAGGCCTAAAGGCCATACTACTGACATTGGGTAGGATAGCAGGGCTAGATTCACTCCACCAGGCCTCACGGCCTCTGATATTCTATGCAATGGAGTGCACGAGACCCACTGTGTACGATTGGAGCACTGCACTACTGGGAAACATGAAATACCATCTCAGTGAGTGCAAGATGGGAAGAGTACAAAACTTCAGTTTTAGTGGCATACTGAGCACATTTTTCTTTGAGCGTGTTCTGGGATTGAGCCCTAGAGTTGACGTTCCTCTTCACAGGGTTCGAGATCCAGCCCAACGATGTTAGGCAGATGCAATGTGCAGACTGGGTGGAGGTAGGGTGTCCAACCCCTATCTAGCTGATTTCTTTCCATGGTGGCAATGGCAAATAGTTTCCATCGATGATTACCCCTATGTAGGGATAGATTTCCGGAGAGACCTCACCATGCCATTACCACCAGGATCGGCATATGGTGACATTGGTAACGAATCCCAACCCTTTTTTTAAGATTTTTGAGTTATTTAATTTTTTTGTGTTTTTTGATATATGGAATCAAAAAGACATGTTTTTGTGTGACAACACATAGTGACATCCTATCATATATATGCAGAGGTAGGACCACGGTGGGCCTGAAGGCTTCCCTAGCCATATACGGAGGGGAAGAGGATATGACATTATGGGTGTGGATGTGGAGCGGATGCTCCAAAGCATTCATACCAACTTCGTGAGGCTGGCACACAGGGTACCCATGGCACAGGTTAAGGACCTGCCTAAGGCCATGCAGTGTCAGGTGGTGGGTGTGTCATAAGCATGGGTGAGGTTATTTAGACAACTAGATAGAGCCGTGGTGACATTCCACGATCATAACCCCCCTCCTCCTCCCCAAGTTTAGATAGCTGGGTGTTGTACAGGATTATACACCTTATAACCTAAGGTTTGGGGTTACCAACATACTCAATAAACTTGCAGACAATTGAATCTAGAGTGCAGTAAAGGAAATAGGAGGATGGGAAGGACTTACCCGATACACGACGGTTGATCCTAGCTTGTCCTCTTCCACTCTGCTTCTCCTCCAAAGTCTCTAGGGATGCTTTCTCCTTCACCTGTCAAGATTCAATCTTCCAAATACAAGATGATTCATATATATAAATAGGTTAGATAAATCATATACAGGATGCTGAAACATAAACATTTATCAAACCACAATACATGAGATACATTCAAGACACATATGGAAGAAGGATTCTCTTCATTAACAATAATGAGGAAGTTCATATTACAACCCAACGCCTGAGACAAGGACTCCTCTGCAACCAAAGGATTCTGAGTTCCACTGCTCCAAAGACTTCTGTATAAACTCCACTAGCATAACTTTGCTCTCCAAGTGTATGTATCAAACACCCTCCCCAAGACCTGTATTTATACATGGTAAAATAAGGCAGTTTCAAAGGTTGAGGAGGTTGAGACAGTTAAGGAGATTAAGGTAAATGGCTTAACTAATCTCAAGTAATCACATGTTTTTATTTTTAATGTCAAAGGGACACATCCACGGGTATGAATACTGACAACTCACGTATGATCCATGAGTTGCTATAAGAGCAACCTACGTATACATCCATACGCGACCTGCAATAACTGACACTCGTGTATGATCCGCGAGTTGCATATATAAAGGGTCGTGTATATAACTTGACAGAGCTAAATGGCAAAAATAACCAGCTGGATGGATGATGAATGTAATTCATGATAAGCCCATTTATAGTGTTTTGGGCAACCCTCAATCCATAGATGTCCTTTTGTGTGCCAACATGAGGAATGTCAGCACTCAGACAGAGAGGTGCCATTCAGGTGGATAACAGATGCCCCCTAATGTGTGAGGTCAGAGGGAAACGATGGCTGAAATACATTATAATATTCATCTTTGGAGAACTCAGAAATCCAATGGAGCAGAGAGAGTACCTAAAACAAATACATAGTAATGTCATATACAAAGTTACATATGAGGATGCTATGTTCAATTTACTAGAACACTAGCTCCTTTACAATATTTGAGTACATCATATGATATGGGTATAAACCACATATATTACAAAGGTGGATCGAAGCCACAATATACAATAATGATGAGTCTTCAAAGATCTGGAAGCTGTGTATAGGAATAGAACATAATATTGTGCAACTTAGTCCATAGGTGAGGAACTAAGGTCTTCATGAAGGATCCCAAAGAACCAGTGCAATCCAAGCCATGTGAATAAGGGTAAGCTGAAGTCAAACATGGAAAGGATTCAACAGTTTGTCAATCAATAGATGATAATCAACAATTGAATCAAAGGAATTCACCAATGATGAAAGTGAATCATGAGGTATTATCGTCAAAACTCTAGGTCTTCGTCATCAGGAAGTGCTAAAACAGAACCATACTGTGATAAGGAAGGCAATAAATCCTCCAACAGATCACAAGAGTGGCTAGGAACTGGGAAAAAGAAGGGAGACACAAATAGATAACAGATATAACAATAATGGGATCAGGCTAAAGATCAGACATTGGGAAGAGTCCTTGAACAATGAGCACAACATAGAGATGACCCAAGGCAGCGTAGAACTTATAGATGGAACAACTAGACTTATCTGTCATGTAGGAGACATGATCAGATTCCCCAGGTATAATGAACAAGAGGAGGAGTAAGAAACTCAAAGTAATAGCTGAACAAAAGTGGACACTGAAACATGGATATCGAAAAACAAAGAGTGCTATGTTCAAGGATGACATGCTGCCATTACTGAAAACAAGACAAAAATTCTTCCTTACCTTCCCTGTCAAATTTTAATGAGTCCAGAAAAGTCAACTTGGTTCCCTCTTCATTTTTTAACAAGCTTGAAGATATGGGAAAATAATGCTTGATAGTGTCACTGATTCGTGGATTTAATGAGCCCGAACTAGTACATGCTCAGCTGGTGTTTTCACATTTAGAGAGTCTGAAAACTCCAAAGAAGACTCCAGGGGGGTCCTTTTTCGTCCAATTTAGTCTCCTGAGGCCGAAAAAGTATAAAACAAACCACAGAAGAAATCTCTTAACTTCCGAAGAAGAAAATGTGAACCTTTTTCGTAATTAGTCAGGGAGGTCCGAAAAAGGTTAAATTACCACCTACCCAACGCTCCTTCCAGAACAGCATAAAATAGCTTGAGTTTTACGAGTGTGAAGGAAAGCAAGATCACTCAGAAAGATCCATTTGGTTACGAGAAATGGGGCTTACAACAATAAACTTGTTGCTTTGTTCTTAAGTGTTTTAATGAGCATGACAAAGACACAAAGTACACTCGGAATCTTTTTCATGTTTGGGTCCAGAGCACGAAAAAGAGAAAACTAAGCTCAAAACGGGTGTTCCTTTTCTGTAAATTTAGTCCCTCAGGTCCAAAAAAGTGATAAACCTATACCTGAGAATACTCTTCTCAATTCTAAAAGAAAAGAGAGTGATCCTTTCTCGTATTATTCCGCATGGTCCGAGAAAGAGATAACCTACCACCAATGTGGATGCCCATTCACATATTCTTAATGAGCTTGAATGGACGAGATAACTCGGTAGTCAAGTCTGTTTTGAAGGAGTCAGACCTGGGCCTAAAGAAACTCCATAAGGGCGGGGAGTCCTATAAAGGAATAGCTTGTAAAAAGAGATTCAAAAGAAGCTCTATTTGGCGTGAAAAATAGCTAAAAGGATACCCCTAAACCTGGAACAGTGGCGGCATGAGTACCAAAGGATGACAAAGGCATATAAGAAGGATACTCATGAAAAAGGGATCCTAGCCATGGAAGAACAATGGTAGAGACAAGGGACTAATGGCTTAGAATACCATAGTCCGTGGAAAAATGTTGAATGCTAAGGTTAATGTGGAGTGAAAAGATGCCAACATGTATTGGAAATAACAAAACCACCCTATTGGAGCAACAACACTTTGTAAAAAGTGATAAACCTGTTCCAAGGCACAAAGAGTATGGTATTAATTAATTGAAATTTCAAACTATAGAAAAAGACCTACTTTATGAAATATAATTTCTATAAATAGTTGAAATTTAAAACAAATATCACCATTTGAACTTTTGAGCCATAAAAAGCAAGTTTTATCTTCTACCTTTGATCGATCATTGTGGACAATTGGACCGACGAAATTGAAATCCGCCAGCTGCAGGTAAGCCTAGACCCTGAGCTCTTCATTTTGATCAAAGCAAATGTTAATTTTAAGTGTGAATTCAATATTTAAAAGCATCCTAAATTGTAGCAGGGCGCATACGTGGGTTGCTAGTATGGAAACTTGTGAATACGCGTTCTATACGCGGGTTGTCTAATTAGACAGTCACATATGGTATGTGACTTGTCTAAATAGACAGTCGCATATACTACGAGGAGGACAAAAGGTTAAATATGGTCAATTTTTTTTTGAATTTTGATATGGAAATACTGAATCAAATGACTTGTATTTTCTAGGTAAAATATGGTTCTGGAATGGAGGGAAAGGGAGCACAAAATAATGGACCAAGCGGTGCTCCAAAGTGCACCCACCATACAGGCCTTGCGGACTAGTGGGCTACTGAAATTCTTTTGTACATCACCCATGATGGCCAATGTCCGCATACTTGAGTTCATGGTAAATTATTGGGATCATGACTTGGGGATGTTCAACCTACAAGGTGAAACCTTAGAGCTTACCCTGGAAGACATATATTTCATTATCGGGTTGTCACGACGAGGGGCACCGGTGAACATGGAGGGAACTGGCAGGGGTGGTGACCCCTTAAGTGTCCAAAACTATGTAGATGTGTTTTGCACATCAGGTATGCAAAGAAGAGGAACTAGCGTTCCAATTGCAGATATCCGAGATTTTACTCTCCAGGTAGTAGCTAGCACCATTGTGAGAATATCAGGATCATCATCTTTACATTTGGCCACAAGGAACCAAATGAGGCTGGAAATTGACTGTTTTAGAGGTGCTCTCTATGATTGGTGCTCGAGAGTTTCCTCCATCATGAGGAGACAACTATCCAACTGCAAGAGAGGAAGACGAAATAATTTTGGCTATGCAAGCATATTAGTGGCATTCTTCTTCGAGAGAGTACCAGCATTGAGCCCTGCTATACCTTTATCGATCAGATCTCCATGTCAGCTAAGGCTGAGCAGGTGGGGAGACATATTCCTCCGTCAAGGAGGAGGAGACTCAGTACACAGTGTCTATGATGATGACTTTTACACCTGGTGGGAACGACAGTTGCTGGCACGGTGTTAGTTTTTCATCACATTA